>JAFVLL020034278.1:0-42776 GCA_021397915.2 Tor tambroides
TTTTTTAAACAAATCATTAGCTCTAAAAGATTTTCAGAATTTTTACAACTCTTTTGCTTTAGACCATCTACAAATGTTAAATCTTAAAATAAAATATTAGGGTTAACACTACATCTTTCTGGGAAAAAAAATGCAGCAATTGATATATAGTTTATTTATAGTTATTTTCAAAGCTTCAATGTACTGTCAAAAAACCTTCATTATTGTTTATTTAATTCTAACAAATAAGTTCTTGTTAAAAACTAACCAAAAATTAAAAAATATTTTGCTTATAACTTCTGCAAAGGAGAGACTTGGTGTTGTTTCCAAACAAAAGGAAATATATCGGCATCGGCCAAAATGAGTTGAAAAATATCCGCATATCGGATATCGGCAAAAATCCAATATTGTGCATCCCTATCTTGTACCTTCATAAAATTAAGTTTGAACTACTGATGTCACACGGACTATTTTAACGATGTCTTTATGGGCCTTGAATGTGGTAGTTGCGTTGCTGCAGGGTCAGAAAGCTCTCAGATTTCATCAAAAATATCTTAATTTGTGTTCCGAAGATGAACGAAGAGTAATTATTGACAGAATTTTCATTTTTGGGTGAATTATCCCTTTAACACAAACACAACTTACCAGAAAGAAGGATATACGTTTATGAAAGAAAAAAATATATAAATTTAATGACGTTAGGGTGAAAAAAAGATGACAATTTCTATTTCTGGGTGAATTACTCCTTCAACCAGGAGTGTTCATTGCACTAAAACTGCTTACTAGATAAAATGAACTGCCAATTTCCATCGACACAAAATGAAGCCAAACAGGTAGACTGTGTATCTAATTCTATAAACCCGCATACAAGCGCATCGATTTGCTGATGGTATGTACTGACAAAAACAATAAGCAATTGTGTTATAAGCCAGTGAAGAAAAGACAGGACAGGAAACAGGGAATTGGCATACTCTTCAAACTCCATTAAGCTGGCCTAATGCGTAGAGGGCTGGGAACTTACTTAATAAAACACAGATATGCACAACAGGACATCTGAGTCCACAGGGATAAGGCTTTGCAGAACATGCTAGCCTAGCACATAACATTAAGTTCTGTCAGCTCCATCTGTGAACTAGTAATCTAGTGAGCAAATAAAGTGTTAGATTATGTCAGCGAGGAGGTTGTGAGATGCATCTGTGTACAGAATCTCCTGCTGTGAGGATAAGAAAGATAAGATCATCCCATCCATGAATTTGAAAGTAGACGGAGCTCTAAACAAACTAAAAATATTATGCTCATTATGTGAACCAGCTGTTGTCATTTAGTCGCTGACATAATCACAATCACATTCCTGATGACTGTTCTTGCTTAGTCATCCCATGTGTGGACACGAGTGTGTGCGTGAGGCAATTCACATTGTTAGTTGTAACCGTGTAGGAGAGACACTTCATGTGAAATTGTGTATGACTACCACTTTGTTGGTGTTTTCCATGGTGCCTGCAAGTATTTGGTGACTTCTGGCAACAAACAGTCACATTCAGCAATATCATCTCATGCATCTATCTAATATACAGAAATGTTTGAACTGGGAAAACATTGGTGGCCAGTATCATTTGGTCAGTTTGAGCAGATTATTCAAATAACCAAATTAAATGATTAATGGAAGGACTCTCCCTTGTGTCAGTTTCAAAATCTACCAAATGTTTATGATTTTATGATTTTTAATTGAAATTAACTAAAGCTGAACATCTTGTTATCATTTATTCACTCTCATCTTGTTATAAACCTGTGACTCACATTCTAAAAGGAACATAAAAGATGATGATATTTTGAGAAATGTCCATACAACTGTCAATGATGCCAAAAAGTGTTTGGTTATCAACATTCTTTAGTGCTCTGCAGAAGAAAGTAAGTCATACAGATTTGGAATAATATAAGGGTGAGGAAACAGTGACAGAATTTTCATTTTGGGGTGAACTATCCCTTTAAAGCTAAATGTAAAAATTGCTAAATATTTTTTACTGCAAAAAAATGTACTGTACATAATATTCACTCAATTCAAAAAACTAAAAATAACTGAAAACAGAAAATTTTGCAAAATGTGACAGATTTTAAAAATGACAAGGGAGAACTCTTCTGTTAACTGGTGAAGTTGGTTATTCAATTAATCTGCTGAAAATGACCAAATATTAGTGGATCAGTAGGCCTGGCTGATATATTAACTATAACTAGCCCAATTGATGGTGCTACACATTACTCTTTTAAAGCTTTTTGTTATACATGTGTTTTAAACTGCTTATGATATTTTCCCAGAGGATCTGGTGTGCCCATGTTACATAACACAAGTGTGCTGGCTTATATTTAATTGACAATAAATACACAGACAGATAAACCTGTTCTTTAAACATGTTCCAGAAGTCATAAAAGGGTGAAGGTTACCTATACAAGGCCTAAACTTTGTCTTCATTTTATTTATGTTTCGGTTCAATAAAATTTCATACGAACGATTTTCTGGCACCACCATGATGAGTGTTAGAGAAAACATAAATATTGGTGTTTAACACAGAGCAGATCTAAAACAACTCAAGCTATGAAGCTCAACAAGGCTTTCCAGACGAACTGCAGTGTATTTAGTGTACAACCCAAACACTTTGACTGTGTTTAGCCACCAAAAATGTCCCTTTACACTATAATGGAAGAGAAATGACCCCTCAGATGAAGAAGGGTGGATGGGGGACTCCATCACTTTAGAGATAAACTCCATTCAGATGGGCTTGTTAAGTAAAAGTGAATGCATCTGTTGGGTCTTAAAAGCAACTCTATTGTCTGTCTCCCAAATCCATGGGATTATTTTAGTATAAAAAACACGTGGGAGGTTTTAGGAACTAACTAGCAGGAACAAGCAGTCAACTTACTTGGATGGAGTCATTTGCCATTGTTGTATCTGGACTGTCGTTTGTATCAGGACACCCAAATCGTCGTTCCCCCTCTTCCCAGATTCTCAGTGATCGACGACAAAGAGATCCTGTTCTTCTGTCAGCTCTCAATGCAACAGTTTAAGATCCAGAACAGCTTATTAACACTCTGTCCATGTAATAATAAATGCTGTTGCATCACTGTCAGACCAGATGCGGGTATTCATCTGGACATAACCGAAGCTATTATGCGCTTTCCTTCTATTCAACATAAAACAACTGCATGTAAAACATGACATAAAAGCATTAGCTATATAAATGACAACGTCCATTCAAACTATCCTCTGACATATCGACAGCTAGCAGGAAAGTCTCGTGTATTTTTCCATGATAGCGTCCTGGAATAGTTCTTCTGGCGGAGCTCGACACAGCTGCATACATGTACCGCACTGGGCAGGGTAACTGGTCAAAAGAGCTCAGCTTTTCTTCTCAATTCATCACCCGAAAACACCAACGCGTATATTCAGCTCAACTGCAGTCTCATCATCAACCGAGGCCCGAGCAGTCCACATTCACAGCCGGTGAATAATACAACGATCTGCTCCTCTGTAAAAGATACTGTCGCCGCTCGCCTCTGTGTGACTCGCGCCAGTGATGATCGCTCTGCTCGCGCGGGAGGGTCGTTTACGCAGCCAGTATGCCGGTTGGGCGCTCCTGCGGGTCACGTGACCTCGCATGGTGCGTCCACAAGCAAATGAATTTGGTTCCATCACTCTCTCTCGTGGCAGACAACATTTCAAACTGTTGATTCACAATGCAAAATGTATGTTCAAAGGTTACAGTGGTTAACAAATTTCTGTTTTTAAAGTAAAACGTGTTACGTTATTTATTAAACATATGCTTTTGAACGAGCAAATTCAGCTAAGACCAAATTTATCAAAAAGACTTATATTGTAAACATCTTAAATTTGATACTTACTACTCTCATTGTGTGTGACTCTTTTTTTTCCTCTTAAAGGCCCCATGAAATCAAACTTAAAGGGATAGTTCACCCAAAAATTCAAAATTACCGCATGATTTACTCACCCTTAAGCCATCCTAGGTTTATATGACTTTCTTCTTTCAGACGAATACAACTGGAGCTATATTTTTTTTAAAAAAATGTCCTGGCTCTCCAAGCTTTATAAGGGCAATGAATGGGGGTTGAGATTTTGAAATAAAATAAATTGCATAAATCCATCATAAAAAGAATTCCACATGGCTCTTGGGGTTGGCGTTCAAGCTGATGTCGTAGGACGTACTTTACGAAAATTATGGTTTTACTATACAAATAAAACCAAAAAACCATGGTTACTATAGTTAAACCATGGTAAACACAAATTAACCATGGTTTTGCTAGACTTACCATAGTTTAACCACGGTATTTGTACTAAAACTGTGGTTATACAAATGGTAATCAATACGCAAAAAAAACATGGTTACTACACTTTTACTACAATGGTTAATTTTTCCACCACTTGTCTTTTTGTTCCCTAGTGTTCAAATGGCTGTGAAGACCACAAGTGTGTGTGTGTATAACTTTTGATTACATGATATGGAACACACTTATAATGTTTCAAGACTGCAAGATTTTTTTTACTTTATTTACAGATGTCGTAATCCCTACACATACTTATCTGTGCACCAGTAAAATAAATGAAATTTCACATTTTACTACCAAATTGTATGTAATATTTTATTAATTTAGCTTAAACTGGAAAGTTTCCCTCAAAATCTCTGGACCTTCCAGTGAAAATTATTGACTTTTCTAGTCCCGCACTCCACAGTAGTGCAAAAGTTGACAAACTTGTTGAGATTTTTAAGCTTATGTGAACCAGTTATTTAAACAATTTAAAACTATTCATATTTTCATAACATGGTTAAACTGTTGAGATCGTGAGAGGGCTGCAGCAGTACTGTCACGCAAGATTTGAGTTTGCACACAAATTAAATTTTTCTGCGCTACTGCGTCACCTAGCGGAACTACAATGTTTTAAAGCTAACATTACCTTTGCAAACGCCCCTTTCGCGTGTCCCTCAACTCAAACATCACAAACACAGCTCTACAGGTCTATAAAGCGAAGGGATGTCTCAACAGGTAAAAGTAGGAAACTTTTAATATAAGGTCCAACATATCAGCAATAACTTGAAGGTTAGCTTACCTGTCGAGAGGAAACTTTGAAACCCAAACAAACCCCTCCATTTTGTAATATCACTGCCAGTGTCTACCCTTGTTTTACCCCGTTGTCTGTCTCTTGTGTATTCTGGCAAGTCTTTGAATTTTGGCTTGCACTTCTATAACAGAATCTGAATTACTTTTTCCACTGAACACCATAGATATGTATATTCATATCTATGCTGAACACCTTCTGGCTCAGCCTGTGACAGTAGACACGCCCCAAACTCTCGCTATTGGCTGCACAGATGTATGCAAATTCATAGGTTAACAGGCAGGAAGGACATCTTAGCATTGTATTCGGACCTAATGAAATGATTTTATGGTCCCGACTGAGCCTTCCACAGAAGATGAATAATGTATATAATATATATTTATATATATATTTATGGTGTGAAGAGACTTTCAACCAGTATAACAAAAACGTTAATGAAAAACATTACATACTCTACCTTTAATAGATAAGTAAAACTCTGACAGGCCTACCTCTTTTCGTGGTCTCAGCACGATCAGAATAGGAAATACAAATATGGTCATAAGGAGTGGCCTTCCAACGGTTGAGGAAATACAAATATGGTCATGGCTAGTCGAACTACAACGAAGTAGGATACAACACAAATGTGTTTATAAGTAAGTACTTCACTCTGTCTTAACCGCGACAGTTTGTCACAGTTAACCTTATTTTTTTTTATTTATTATGTAAGTCACTGGTGAAATGCAGTGCACAGACAAAGTGGACAAAGTCAACAATTAGCCGTCAAAGTTTGTGAAATTGCAGGTATGACATTTTAAAAAGCATAATTTCTGGCTTTTAGTGCTGCTGTCACGAGTACTAGGCTTATTTACAGTCGATTACCGATTGTGTTGTAACGGTGCAGTTGCCAATTAACGTTACTTTAAAATGTATTTTTACATACTTTTTTTCTCACAGAGCTTATTATTTCATGGTTTCATGCAGGATTGATTAAGTCATGATGGCTAACACAGAACATGCGGAGCTTAAGTCTCCACTATGCGAAGAAAATAAAGCAGCCCAGTCTCTGACAAAATTAGGAGCGAATACACAGACTTTTGAAGGTAATGAAGAGAAAAAATGTATTTATTCCCAAAATCCAGCACACTGATGCACATAATTTTGCTCTTGTTCACAGAAGTCAATCCAATGGCGCCCTCGTTCGGTGATGAGAGGTGTTTCGTAGTTGAAGGTGCAGAAGACACAGGAACTACTTCATCCTGTCAGGATAAGAAAATGATAGATGAAAAAATCTCTCCCATTGAAAGGCAACTTGAGTACTTGCTGAACAAGGCAGATGAGTTTCAAACACAACTTTTATGGAGGTGCAATTAGATCTAGAATAAAAACATTTACATTTTTTTAGCATTTTTTTCAACAGTCAAATATTTTTTGTTACTCGTCTGACAAAAAAATCTGTTCTTGTATATGTGCTTGTTTTAGCCGAGACTGCCTCCAGAATTATGAGTTTGCCCATATTGTCCCCATGTTTTTGCAAACTTGTCAGCCGTACTTCACTTACCTGGAGTCCACAGCCAGAAATTCCAACCACTTCCGCCCACCTCTCTCCACATATATTCGAGCACAGGTGAGAACGATTTATTCTGCACATCTTACACTACGAACTGCAGGAAACCACATATTTACTGTGTTTGTATCCCATCACAGCTTTTGCAGTTTTCTCAGCAACTTTGTTCTCGTCTGGAACAGCTGGTGTTGCTGTACGCCTCCTTCAGTTTCTTCTCACTGGAGGAATCTGATCCACTGAGGTACAAACCGATTATAAATCTTAAACTTAGGCAGATTTATAAAAGAAGGTGAGGATTCAGAAGAAACTGATCCTTTATTAGCACAAAAGGAAGGTTCTCAGAGGCCTGATTTTAGTATAACTGGGATTCCACATTGGGTTATTTCTATTACTATTATTATTTCCTTTTTTACAGTATCTCTCACTTCTGTATTGGCCAGTGTCAAATAGACAACATGAAGCTGTCAATCTTCCGGTACTGTTGCCCCACCCCCTTTCTTGCATCAGCCAGTACCGGCCTATACAAACGTATGCGCTGGAATGTGGAGCGACAGATAGAGGGAGAAGGAGAAGGACAGACATATGACAGTGCAGAGTTGTAAGTGAGGTTTAGTCAGACAGAATCTTTTAGAAAGGGATTCTTCCATTTTTTTGTAAAAAAAAAAGAAAAAAGGAGAATGCCCATTTTATTTATTTATTTATAATTTATTTATTATACACAATAATAATAATTGTTATTATCAGTTAATAACACAGCCCTGTATCTTGAAAAATTTCTGCTGATTTTGCACATACATAAGATATAAATCAGCTTTAAGGCACTTGTTCAAATGACAAAAGTTTTAATGACAAAAAGTAGTATCCAAAATGTATAATGTAACTTACAATCTACAAAGGAGTGGAAAAAGTGGAAATCAGGATTAGGCACTATTATTTTAATGTCTTTGAAATCATTCATGCATGTGAAAATGGGCTGATAATTGAACAAATAGTTGTGACCTGGACCAGAGGAAAATAGGAATTGTATCTTTGTGGCAGTTTTTCTGGTGATTATGGGATAATACGAGACTTCTTCACCTTACAAATGGTTGTCTGAAGCAAAAATGCTACCGAATGCACACCATATTTGAGAAAGTGTGATGTGCTAGAGTAAAATAGGCACTATTTTTGGAATCAGCACCCCAAAATTAGAAAGAAACAAGAACTGGATTTCATTCAGCAAATAGGATGCAGGGTGGTGTAATAATTTTTCAGCCAAAGCAAAAGCAACATTAGCATATGCAGAGGGAAACTAAAAAACAGAGTGTAGGAATAAGAACAGCCTTAAATGAGCTTAATACCAAGAAAATAAAAGTACACTCTAAATGCCAATAAAAAAACCTCATGATGGTCATGAAAACAAGAGAATAAATCTCACAGAGTCTCATTTTGGCAGGGGATAATTCCATATCTTCATCTTTATAACAACCATTTCCTACCTTCACAGTTACTTCCTGTGCTGTGAGGATGTCACGGAGGCAGCAGATGATAAGAATGGAGATGGAAGGTGTGAGGGAGAAAATACAGAAACTGAGAGAGAGAGTAGAGTGGAGAGGATTTGGTCTATTGGCCAGTGGGTCCAGACATACCCTGATCCAGACACAGAGGACGTCACTGATTGGTAATGTATTTTTAATTACCTTCAGTTTAATAGGAAAAGATGGAGAAAATGATGATTAAATGAGTTACAGTTACTTATATTAGTATCTAACCATACATTATTTTATAATACTGTAGCTACAGTTTCTACTTTCCACAAGAAGTCAAAAACCGAAGCACACGTTCAATTAGATATCATTTTGAGAGCAGCTATTAAGCAATATGTAACTTAGAAATAAGTTAAACCTAGATGAAAAATGAATTCTGTGTATATGTTTTGTAGGGTGCTGTGTTCAGTTCCTTGTGGTCAGTACAAGCAGCTGTTGTGTCTGGGAAGTGAGGAGCCTTCATCCTGCACTGCCACAGACAGCCTGCTGGGGGTGCTGCTGTCTCAGGAAACAGATGGTACATTTGGCATGAAAACATGAGGTGGTGCTCGCTTAGGGCCTCACCCATTCTGGATAGAGCATTTGGTTTATTGAAATAAGATGCGAGTACAGATAGAAGTTAAAAATCTAACGTCTGTACATTCTTACAAATTTTCAAACACTGTTTTTATAGTTCATGGCTGATATTGTTGGTGTTGTTGTGCCATGTTGGTTTGTTATGTGGTAAACAATTTATACTAGTGATAGAAAGCTCATTAAACAGAGTAAAAGTTCAAGAGTAAGTGTCAAACCAACTTTATTTTTCATGAAAACATTAAAAATACAGTGGCCATCCAAGTAATCTGTTACAAAGTCCAGAAATAAAACCTGCTGGCAGTCAAGGCCCACTGGCTACTGTTCTCTATAAAACAAAGAAATAAAACAATCCTTCCTTTTAAAATAATAAATTACAAAAATATACACAATAAAAGCCAGAATATGTACCACACAGAAGCAGTTATGTCTTTGCACGGTTGTTGGAAAATATGGTAAAGATTAGTGGAGAGGGCAGAACATTATGAATAACGCTGTTGTATTCCTTCATATGTCTTATTGTAAATCAGCCCAGTCAAAGCTATTTTCAGTGCATTTTTTACTGCTGGTTTGTGTGTCTATACAGTAGCTTTCCCTGTATGGTATCTGTAACTGTGATATGTCAAGTTATATAACAGTAGTTAAGCCAAAATACAGTGAAAGTCAGAATCTACCTGGAATCCCTGTGTTCCCTGATTATAATGTAAAGTGGTTCCTTTGATATATTCGAAAAAAGTTTGATTTATATAAATGCTCCTACATTTCAGTGTCAAACACAGTCTCTAAACTACTTCACAGCACTAGACAAATAGGCAGTACAACAGTACAGTACAAATGAAATTAAAACCGTAATCTCTCTTCATAATACAGTAAACAGACTTTATCATTGTCCTTTTAAAATAATATACATGCACCATCACAAAGACAAAACAGATAATAGATAATCCAGTAATCAAATTGTGCTTTAACATTTCACTGGGCCATGATCAATCAATTCATTCAGTCAGTCAGATATGTGACAAACGAAACTCCTCACCAGACTCACAAACATCAATGTCTATATAACATTATCGTTATAAGTATTATAAGTTAAATTTAGGTGAACATATTAGGGCTGCTCATAACATGACCTACTGAATTCTGTTTTCTTTAGAATATTCTTTGTGTTCCAATAATTTTTTTTTTTTTTTTTTTTGTGGTGGCAGAGAATATATAGAGACAGGACAATGCAGAGAGCACTTCAAAAATACAATTTTCCATTCATACTAGATAAGACCAACCAATTTCTCTAACCAAAGCAGGGACAGTAAAGACTATTGGGACACAGTGTATGCGAGTGGTTATTTAGCAAAAAGTCCTTCCAGCCCTCTAAACGTGAGAGTCAACCTCAGGCACAGCAAACCAGAAAACTTCATTTTAACTGCATGAGTGCTGTTATGAGAGCTGCTCCTTGTTCCTCAAATAGATACTAATCATTCATAGTTCGGACAGGTAAGGGAGGCACAGTGTTCAGAAGCTTCACAGTAAAGATGATCATTTGATGTAGCTGCACAGTTTTTCCTGCATCACTAAAAATATAATTAATAATATAATTAAAAATCCCTGTAATATTAATCTAGAGTGGCAAAGGTTCTGTTGTCAGCTATTTTTAAAATGTTACAGCAGTGCATATACTTGAGGAAAAAATAAAATGCATTACTTTGTATGTCGTGTCATGCTTCTTTAAAACAAGGATTAGACCAAATACGGTCTTTGAACCAAATCTGTTTAAAATTGTGGATAGCTGTGCATGCTTTGGAAAATTTGTAATACTGTCTTCTATTTTACAGTTATCACAATTACTCAATGAATTAAACATTTCATTTGGAACAACTACAGTTGTCGAATCAGCAAATTTACTTCACAAAATCTCTCCTTCACTCTGTAGTTAATCCTGCAAATCTTGTGTCAAACAGTAGAATGCACAAGCAATGAGTTGTTCAATAACAGCATTTTGCACTATTTAATTGAACAAGAACTGAATTAAACCAGTTAGGATATTTTTTTTTTTAAATCAGCATAGTGCAAGAAAAAAAAAATGCATGCTTGATCTGAATTTTAAACCTGCTTGTTTCAATTTACCTCAAGGTTTTATCTTTTTCAAAGATCTTCTGCTCCAAGAAGTCAGAGAAAGGAGCCCATTTTGTTTTAACTTGCTCAGTCACTGAGTTGGCATCTTGCCTCCATTGTGGGTAGAGGGCTCAATAATGACTAAGAGATAAATGTATGTAGTTCAAGCCAGCCAGACATCTGCATTAAACCTTAAGGAAATGGCCTTTTGGCATGAGGGCAAGTTAGATATGGCTGATTGAATTTGGCAGGGAGGTTGCATCACTGGCATAAAAGTATGGACTGAAGTGTTCCACTGCTTTTGGATGTGTGGGGAGTGGAAATGAAAGCTCACTTCACTAGAATAACTCTCAGGAGGAAGACTAACCAGAGAGCAAGATGGTGATAATCCAGCACACTGTTCTGCAGTATTAGTTTCAGGTTCACACAATTTTCTACTCCAATGCTTGCTGAAATACTACAGAACGAAAATGGATGAACCAGTCAAGTCCATGACTACATCCTTTGTAAGATTTTAATCCATTATCTAATGCTACAACATCAGCTTCCCTACTGGTGGACCTACATCTCAAGTCTTTTGAGTTCAAAAGTTCATATTTGGCAAGCATTTTATTCAGCTTTCCTCAGTGATGTGTCTCCAGCTCTACAACGGTCCACTCACCCTGAGCAGAACTGCCTGGTGCCTCAGGTGAGAAGCTGCTCACAGACGTCACAGTGGCTGAAGGAGGTGTCAAAGGTGGCAACAAGTTGGGCCACAGGCTGCTTTCGAGGGGGCTGAGCGTCCCACCTGCTCCTCCGGGTAGCAGAAGAAGGGGTGAGCAACCATCACCTGCAAGCAGTAATGTCTGATTGATGAGCTGCTGGACAATGTCCACTTTCTTGCCCCAGTCGAACTCCAGTGACGGAGGTCGTTCAGGAGATCCCAAGGGAGAAGGACTGTCTTGGTCTGCTGCAAGGTCTGTCTCCTGGAGTTCTCGCTGGGGACCCTGAATAACAGACTCTGGGGAAGGTGTTGTGGATTGTGAATAAAGATCAGCAGAGTCATTTTCATGCAGGTCTTCTCCAGGGCACACATTAAAGGAGCTTCTATCTTCTTCTACTCCGACCACTCCTTGTCCCTCCTCCTCTTCGTCACTGGTTTCCAGTGTTTCATAGATGGTGGTGAGACCTGATGAAGCAGAGAGGACAACTGGTGTATGGACCTTGTGTTTTTGCTGCTGCTGCTGTTGTTGTTGTTCTTCTTCAAGTTCTTGTTGCCACTGAATGATCTGCTGTTGCTGCTTCAGTTCTTGCTCTTGCTGCTTAAGTTGCAACTCAAGTAAATTTCTCCTCTGTTCCTCCTCCTGCTGCTCGCTCTCATTCCTTGCTTGTTTCTCCTCTTTTGCTGCTTCTTGTCTCAGTTGTTCTCTATTACGTTTCTCCTGCCGTTGCTGGATCTCATGAAGGTGCTGTTGGTGTTGCTCTAGACATCGGAGCTGTGTGTTTGACACCACATTTGGTATTCTGAGAGGGAGGTCAGTGGGAAGCCGTGGTGGTTGGGTCACATGGGGAGCACGTGGCCGGAGACGAAGTTTGGACGACATCGTCATTTGAATGGAAAGCAAGTCATTTGGTTGTGTCGGAAAATGGGAGTTTCTTTCTGTAAATGAAGCAAAGGGTCCAAAACATGTTAAAAAGGAGAGTTAAGCAGAATGCAATAAAGCAACAATGTCAAAGACTGCGGAGTGTGGTGAAGCAGAAAAAAAAGCATTGTGGGAAGCAAAATTGTAAGAAATAAGATTAAATGATTTTAGTGGAGAAGCAGTGAACAAAACTAATTTTGCACCTTGGTGACATTCTCTCAAAATCATTCTGTGAAGATATTTGAGCAATAGAAGTGGCTACACCCTGTATATGCAGTAACCTATAACTATTGTGAAGAGCAAACAAAACCAAGGAAATAAAAGCAGATGAGGTAAACAATCTCCCTTAATGTGACAAGCTGAACACATGCAAAAGTGAGCGCTCACCATGCATAGTACAATACAGCATGAAGCAAACAGGATTTTTTTTTTTTTTTAACAATGAGAAAACATGACCCATCGATAGACCCATGCATATAAAACAAACATGCTTTACACATAAGCCACCCCAGTGTACAGCATATTTCGTTGGTGAGGTGAGCATGCTTAAACAGAGGAAAAATTACAGAAAAGTACACTGTGCAAAGCAAGTCCAGTTTTGGGGATTAAGAATCACCCAGCATTGGGATTTATTGAAGTCCAATTAGTCCAGGTAAATGTGTCAAGCCAGGTCCTTTCAAATAGCTTCAGCTCAAACTGTTAATAATCAGAGTGATTAAAGCAGTTGCACCCATTTAGTCCCAAAGTGGAAGGTGTGCAAAGTCTACTCCAGAAGCAGCGGTATCAAAATACAAAGATGGAGAACAAAAGAGGAGGTGGAGGACTTAAAGCACCTTGATAGAGGATGAGATCCAGGAGGTTGATGGGGTCAGATCTGGTTTTTCCTCCTCTGGATGGTAGGGAGTTGAGAGGAAGTCGAAGTCAAAAAGTAAGGGAGGAAGAATACAAGCAGAAGGAACATACTGGCATAGAAAAACACTCCTTCTGCTGCAAGCATCCCGTGTTCTTTACATAATTTGCTTACAGAAGGTTCAACGTGAATGTGTGCAAATTCACAATTTGGTATTAGTAGCTAATTTATAATGCCACAAAAAAAATGGTACCAAATGGTTTAGGTTAAGGTGAATAAATAAGATTGAATTAATTATGACTTAAAAATGTGCTCTGAAGCTTTAACAAAATTTAAAAAAAAAAAATACCATGAATTAGTGTCTCAGTCTTATGTAGTAAGTTTTACATTGCTTCTTAATATTAAATACCTAATATTAACTCAAATTAATATACCATTGAAATCTTCATCGTTATTCGGCTACTTCAAATATGACCAATTTTCAACAGTCCATAGTGATCGATGAACAGTGGGCTTTAAAACAAATCTTCAAACTCAAATATCAAGAAACATACAGAGCAAAGAGAAATCATGTTAAATATCTAACCTTTATTTAACGCTAAGACATTAAGTACTCCAAATAAACAAGACATAAAAAAGTAAGGGGTTAGCAAACCCTAAAGTGCAGAAGAGAGAAACATGTGAGGACAGGATATGGCAACAATGGAAAAGGGATGAAAGACTGGTATTTAGTTAATAGACAACAGAATACAAAAAGCAATGAATATGCATTTGTTCAGTAAAAAAAGAATTAGTAAATACACACAAAATATGTTGAAAGTCCATTACATTGCTCATTTTTTCATCAATGGTTACTTTTGTCATTTTAAAGACTCCACAATTTCATGCCAGTTCAGACCAACACCCATTATTAGATTTAAAAAGAATAGTTGAGAAAAACAGTCACCTTCAGTGTAAATGGTAGTAGCTATTGCACATACAGGTTCTAAGCCATATACGTATAAATGTAATTTTAATAGCTGTATCATATTGTGAAAGTGGCACTGCTGAATAAGTGTTTTCTTAACTGATTAAAAAGAGATTAACCCAAGCTAGACAAAACCCTTATATAGAGATGACATCAACAAGGTACACTGGAAGGTGGATTTTTAAAGTGCACTCTATACGTTACCTGCCAGGGGACTATCAGTCTTTTCGCATATAGTGGAGTAGTAGGGATGCTGAGAGTCAAGATCTTGTTCCTCTTCCAGGTGCTGTGGGGACGAAGGATCAGTCAAGCCAGACTCTAAAGGTACAGCTCCCGCTACTGAGCCAGGCTCAGGCAGCTCACTGGACTCTCCACACAGCATGTACTGTTGCTCTGGGTGAGACTGGAACTCTCCATGTTGGCTTTTAATAGGGTCAATCTTTTCTCCAGATGCAGTAGTGGGTATCAGGGTCAACTCTTTAAGTAGAGATGGATCCTTGGCCTCATCTGGGAGCTGCTCTTCATTCTCTAGAGAAAAGATGCCAGGACTCTTGCTACAACTCTCGGCAGATGACTGGGCATTGGAGTTAGAGGTCATGTAGTCAAAGCCATAGGATGCAGCAGAAGTGGCAGACTGAGGGGTCTCGCTACCACCACCATTCTCCCCACCCATTTCTTCACATTCCTCTAGATTGGACAAGTTGTGGCCCGCAGGTGCTGTTCCATAGGCAATCCCAGTGCCAGATAGCTCAGCTTGAGGGTCACTGATCTGCATTTCACCTTCGGTGTCACTTGCCTCATCCTCAGTAGCTGATGAAGGAGATGATGGTGCAGTTGCTGGACCACCCAGTACATCATCAGCCGGCAGAGTTTCGGGTTCCTCTTCCTCATCAGCACGTTCAAGGTGGATGCCTAGATCCTGCATGATGTCTGGCAAGACAGTGGGGACAGGGTTGAGTGGTTCTGGCTGGAGCTCCACTTTAGAATGAGTCTCAGTTGCAGATACGTTCTCTTCTGGTATACTTGTGTCTCTGTTACTGTCAGATGCTAGGTCAGGGTCACTGAAAGTATCAGGCTGGAACTTGCAGGTTAGAGAGGGTGTCAAGCCTGGTTTGGGGCTAACATTCCCCTCTGCAGCAGATATCGGGGCTTGTTGAGGTGTGCAAGGTGGAGGCTCCAAAAAGTTTGATGGAGAGCCCCTTTCAGAGCTAACATCAAGTCTTGCTTGAGCAGGAGTCTGTGTTGGGGTTTCTGGGTCTGCTTGCCAACATTCAGAGGAAGGACTTGAAAGAAGTGTAGAGGCAGGTTGTGGTGGCTGGGCCCAGGCATCAGCAAAGCAACTAGGCTGGTTCCACTGAGTTGCCAGAGGGGCAAAAGGAGCCATGGGAGGAGGCTGGATTCGGTTCAAGTTGTCTAATCTATAGTCTTCGGTCAAGTCATCCTCATCTGCATTCCCATAACTTTCAAGCCCACTCTCAGTAATGCCCTCGCTTGCCATTTCTACGTCTTCATCCTCTTCATCATCCTCATTGTCATGATGCTGCCTATGAGAGTCCTCTGCTCTTTCGGACCCAACCTCCATGTCACAGACTCTATCATCATCATCATCATCATCATCATCATCATCTTCATCTTCATTAGTAAGAATATCAGAAACCTTCTCAAAGTCAGGGGACCCAACAGATGCACCTTCGCCATCAGCTCCTTTAAGGCTTGCATCCCCTAGATCATCCATGCTCTCTGTGCCCTCCAGGACACCTGGAGCACTTAGCTCTGATGCTCCTTGCTGGCTGCAACTCACATCCTCAGAGTCAAGCTCAGAGAGCAAGGCCCCTGCCCGCCAAACGGAGCCAGCAAGCCCAGCTGACCCAGGTCGAGACTCTTCAGTAGGCTGGGTGCCACTCATTTCTGACAGAGACACTTGTTGACTGCCTTCCCTCTCTTCTTCTTCCACATCTTCATAAAATTCACTGTTAGCCTGTTCAGCTTTTTCAGCCACCTCTACATCAGAGGATACTATGGTAGCAGCAGAGTTATCAAATTGTAAAGCCGTTAAGGTTTCCTGCTCAGTGGCTTCCTGTGCAACTGGTGCCTCAGCCACAATAAGCTTTTCATCAACATTTCCAGACACCTGCTCTTCAGATTCCTGATCGACCACAGACGATGTCGGACAAGCCACTTCAACAGAACCAGCTTCTATTAAGGCCTCTTGAGCCTCTGGCTCCTTGTTTGGAATATCCAGCACACTTTGGGTGTTGACATTAGTGACCTGCACATCTTCCTTTTCCTGAACATCTAAAGAAGAGGTTGGAACACCCAGAGAGCTCTCTACAGTTGGAGTAGTTTCAGGCTCTGAAACAGACTCTTCCCTGGCTATGGCTGCAGCTGTTGCTACAGCTACAGTAGCTACTGCAGCTGCCGAAAGTTGTACAGGTTCTGCTACAGGTTCTTTATCATCAGGTTTTGTTGCAGGTTCTTTATCTTCTGGCTTTCCTTTGACAGACTGTGTCAGTTTAGCTGGCTGAAGCTTCGCACTGACCATGCTACCTGGTTGTTTGTGACTGGGAGATGCTGCAATGTTCTTGCCTGATGCTGGCCGTGAGGGAATGTTTCTTGGACTAGAAGGCACCTTACGTGTTGGTACACTTTTTTTGTCATCTGGTTTGGGTTGAGGTGCTTTGATGCTAGGTGGAGGTCGTTTGGTAGCTGCAGCTGGTTTTGGAGCCTCTGAATTTGAAGACATGCTGGCAGCAGAGCGTGATATTGTTGAGGCAACTGTTTTTTTCGCAGGTGCTGTATTGCTTGTTTTTCCAACATCTATAAATGACAATATAGATATGGACAACATTATGGAATGAACAAAAAATTAAATAGTTTCCATAAATATTATAAACATATTCCCATGAATGTTATGCCACCTTTCCGAGCAGCTGATGCTGTAACCAGGGGTTTAACAGGCTGTTGTGTAGCTGTGCGGCTTGTTCTAGGAACTGCAGAAGTAGATGTAGTTGTACCAGTTACTGTTCTTCCTGTAGCTGAAGTAGCAGCTGGTCGTGGGGCAGAACTTCCAGTTGCCCTAAGAGAGAAAACAAAAGTCGTGAGCAGCTTAGAGAAAGAGTCATGCCTGTTTGATGTTTGCCATTTTATTTTAGATTTCAACGTGTGAATTCAACATTTCATTAGAATGCCTTCCGAGAGAGAGAGAGAGAGAGAGGGAGAGAGAGAGAGAGAGGTTATTATATATATATATATATATATATATATATATATATATATATATATATATATATATATATATATATATATATATATATATATATATATATATAAATAAATAAATAAATAAATAAATAAAAATATTTATTTATTTTTATTTTATTTTTTTTTTGCCGGCACATGCACAAAATAGGTTCTTATCAAATCAGCTTCCTGTCTTGAGTAGTAAATCTGTAGTCTGCATGCATACCATAAAGCAATTTCAAGCAGCACCAGAAAACCAATCCACTGGGAGCATTCATCAACTAATGCATCTACATCCCATTTCTATAACATGAGAGAAAATGACTTGGGTAGGGAGGAAACAGAAAAAGGAGGGGAGAAATTGTGTGATGAAGGGAGTAGGAGTGGGGATGGGTAAAGCGTTTGTAAGTGACTGCATTAGAGAGAAATGGATGATAATCAATTTCTTTCAGTCTAGCCTACACTCCCTTAATGCAGTTGCTTCCTAGTTCCCCCTTTCATGTTCTCATAGGGGAGAATTAGTGATGAGAAGATTGCTTGCATCATCTCACATGCCTTGGTTACTTGCAATTTAATAAATGCTTTTAGTCTTGCAGCCTTGCAGTTCACAAATTGCCCTTAACTAGATGACTGACATATTTGCCCTAACCGGACTTTACACTCTAATAGGATCTGATAAAGTTCTCGTGTACAGTCTGCTTTATTTGGACAAGGGAACAATAGGGTATGCATCACAGAAACAAAGAACGCTAGCGAAAAATCTATGGTCACAGTTCAGTGCCACTGTATATCCATGCACCTGGATTCTGTGTTAAAAGCTACTAACCTAAATAACAGGCTACAACCAATCAGACCTGACAGTATATGACAAAAATGATCAGATTAATATGTAGGGGTAGGAGATATGACCAAAATATTATATCACGATATGAGTAATTTTATTTCACAGTAACAATATACATAGACAAGTAAACAGTCAGGGATTAAATAAGAATAAGAAACTAATTACAAGTAATAGGACAAAAAAAACTATAGTAGAGCAAATAAATAAGAAATGCTACATACGTTGTGTAAAGTAATCAAATATATAAAAACACTGCATATTCTTCACTGTGTAAATTAAATATATATTTCTTCCTGTTAATGTTGACTTGGTCAAGAGCAGTGACAGATTTTATCTCTTTTTTTTTTGTTTGATTATTTTTGATTACATGAATGACAGATAGCAGGGATATTAGATTGCTGTCACTTTAAGCTACCTGGGTCCAATATACTGTTACACGTGTTTTCTTTCTCAGCGGTTTGCTTTCACTTAAAACCTAAATTACTGTGTTTAGGAGGGTACTTGCAAAGACGTGTGTGTATTTAACCGTTGAAGGCCTATAAAGCGGCAAAAATAACTCCGTTCAATACTCCCGTGATCTATGAGCACCGTCTTCACATGTGCGCGCCTCTCAGACAGAGCTCAGAAACTGAGCGAACTGATACATGCTGATTGCATTTCAAAGGCTTAAAATCACTTGTTTTTAAAACGCAATGCTTAAAAACGTGTGCAAACTATACATTTCCGTGACCACGTAGCACCGCAACGTAGAGACGATAGTCCAAAACCTCTACTGGTTGACAAATTTCTACCGGTTAATCGTGCCTTCCAGTATATCACCCACAACTAGTAATATGAAAGGAAAAAGTTGACTCAGAATATCACATATTTAATGATACAGTAATTAAATAGTCAAACAGTGCAGAATCCCATTGGAACTAATTGAAGTCTGCTTAAATGTCATGACCTTTGTAGTTTGCATTAAGGCGCAGGTGTACTTCTTTTTCAGTGTTCCGCTCCATCTCTCGTGCACAGCTGTGTCCACACAGCTTTCAAAGTATACTCAACCTGGGATAAGCACGGATGGATGAGTTCGACACATGTGCAGTACCACCTAGTGGACTCATTCTTAACATTCACCTTGTGCATGCCCTGTTGTATGCGGACAATCCGCGTGGACACAAAAATTGGGCTGTATGTGGATAGTGTGTGCGGACTTCCGTAGACACTTCCGATGGCAAAAAATAAATAAATTGGTCTGTGCACTGTCTGCATGATGCATCGCAGAATGCAGACAGCTGAACTATACTTTGGGCTTTAGTCTTTATGATCAAAAACACCATAAAAGACCTTTTGTAAGCAAGAATCAGAGCCACCAAAACTTCAAAAGATAAGAACTGTATGAAGCATGTTGGAATGCTCAATTCAATGCCAGTAACCATGGCACAAGACGTACTCCAGCTCTTTGCACAGAGAATACAGGCAATGAGCAAACTTCTCATAGTAATGGAGAACATGGTCAAACGGCTTGGCCCCAAATACCAAGACTATAACATCTCCCCCACAGATTATTCCGAAACAATGGCCAATTGTTAAAGAATGAGAACAAAAGAACTGGAATCTCCCATTACAATTCTATGACCTACATAAAGTTTATTTGTACTAACTAGGACACCGATTAAACCATCTTTGGTCAAATTAAAGCAAAATAAAGACAACAACAAGAGGGAGAAGAAAATAGGACTGCAATCACATTACATAAATAGAGGGCAACTAACATAACAGGAGAGCATTAAGGTATAAAATAAGCATAGCACAGCAACTAAGGTCAACAATTTTGCATCTTTATCTTCATTTCTGTAGCATTATGCCTATCAGAGGCACCAAAACTCAATTAAAATGACGCAGATGGAAAGTACAAACCAAGACGTTTCCACAGAGACAGTGACCTCAGACTTTGGTTTTTACAAAAAAAAACATTGCTTTTCTAGGGCTCATTATTCTCATGGCCAAACAAAACAAATAAATTGCCATTGCTGTTATTGTGATAAAGACAATACTAAAAGGCTAAATAAGATTGTTGACCATTATGTATCTATTTTTCCAGCTCCTAAACAACAAAATAATGGGTTGAGAAGTTAAGAGGTCAACGGCGTTCCTACAGGAGCAATCTCCCTTTAACACAAATGGAAAGAAAAACACCCACTGGCACAGACATTTGCATATCAATAATTAAGTTAATTAAGTAATAGCCATTAGGATAAATGTAATATTCCAGATTAAATGAGTGCCACTCAGCAGAGCCTCAGGCAGTGAATTTCCCTTATATTCCAGTTAAACATTTTTTTATGCTTCATTCATTCTAGACCTATAAAGGTGTGTGGCCTTTTATTTTCGACCTCATTAGCACCATTTCAAAATTTATAAGCTCACTCATTTTTAAATATATGTCTTGTGGTATAACGTAACAGAAGCCATCTGGTTTACCAGTAATTTCGTAGCAAAGGAAAAAGGAAAACAACTCAAGAATTCCAAAATTCAAGAGGTTCACTTTGCAACAGAGACAAAAGAAAAACCCTCCAAATACACTGGAAATTTGATTTGGTAAGCACAACACTTATTCAAGTCCCATGAAACTACAAACTGAGTGAGCGAGATGGCTGGTTTAGCAAGAGTTGCAAACAAAGAACCCTGGCAAGTAACTCTTTTACTTCACAATGTTATCCACAAACTGGCAAAAAGTCTTCTCCTAGGAATTCCAGAAATATCTAGCCAGCACATATTCATATACCAGAAAGAACAAAGTAAGAGTGAAAGAGGAGTGGGAGATGCTGTGATTGTATCACGAGGAGACTTTGATGGAGCTAGTTTACATTTCCCACAGTGGGAGTTTGATTGTGTTTCTGCAGTGCAAACATTTCATTTGAAGCTGCAGTAAGAATAAGAATATATATTGTGTGACATGCAAAAAAGGAAAGCCATCCCATCTAAACAGACAGATCAAATGAGTGCTCAAATTCATAACCACTATTGACTTCCCATTGCTCTATTCTCTGAGTTACAGACATTTCATTCCAGACTGAATTCAGAGTCAGTGCAGAAATACAGTGTGCACACAAACCACACTCCGTAGACCTGTTTGCCGAAAACAACGCATGGCCAACAAAAGTGAGTCTAAACAGCCTTGTAAACTGACATTACCACATAAATACATAGAATTAAGCACATAATTAAACCATAATCACATAAGACCAGTCATATCCACATTAACAATACTTACAATTGAAGAGCTTGGATATGTAAACATCTGCAACAAACAGAGTTTAATTCTCTGCAAAACAAGTTTCCCACACTTTTTGGCCAATGACTTCCAGTCATCTAGATAAGTTTTAAATATAGTTTTCATTTTCTTTAATGATAATGAAGGAGTGGATGGAGTGGATGCTGAGCTGCCATTTCCTTCATACTGACATTAATTATATTATTTCTTATTTGATTATTAATAAAGTTATTAATCAGTATTTAACCTCCTAGATTATTTGATGATTAACTTGAGTTAGTTTTGCCCAGTCTTTAAGTTGTAGCATGGTAGTAAGGCTGGAATGTGTAACATTATTTTTGGCATGCTGAGAGCTCTCTTTCCTAGGGTCACAGTGCCATGTCAGGAGGTCAGGATGTCCTCCTATCTACGTGAGCTACGAGTGACGGAGAGAGACATTTATTTGTACAAATAACAGATATTAAAGAATCCTGTTCTATCCTATATTTCTACTCTCTAAGATGATGACTGCATATTGTGTGCGTAACCAACCATAATGATAAGATTCTAGCCTGAGCTAGGGAACCTTGGAGTTCAGATAAGTGTTCTGTGTGTATGTGTGTGGCATCTTCTCTGTGTTAGCTGAGAAGACTGTCCAGAAGAGATTCTTCGACTGCCGCCATCCTGATCAGGAGAAGGTGTCCGGAGACTTATTTGGTCTTACTCCTGATCGCTGACACCTACAATAATAATTTAGAGATATGCTGGAAGTGCTTATGTCCATATGTGGAAATTGTCTAAGTTTATCTAGGTTTTAGAACCAATCAGAATTTTGCTGACTTATGCATTGACGCAATTAGCAACCTCTGTTAGAGTGGAATTGCTGGTGTTTATGAACTGTACGAAGAGTGGCCTACGAACTCCATCATGAGTACTGACGCTGACTACTGCTGATGAAACTCCAAATTAATTTTCTTCAGTAAACTTTTTCTTCGATTGATTGCATCTCTGACTCCTGGTCTTCATTCAACACACCTGGTCCTTGGGTTTTAACTGTAAATTCCCCTTACAATAAATAAAACAGAAGTCACACTCACAAAGTGAAATTTCTAACTGATAAAATTTTAGATCTGAGCAACATTAAAAAAAATTCAATGACTAATTTAAAAATGTTAAACATTTAATAATATTTCCAAACTTACCATAGCATTTCATCAAATTTAATAAATGTTAAATTTACATTTATAATGTTTTCACTGTGTTACAGACTTTTTTTTTCATAAACAAAGATTAAATAGTATTATTAAATGATCACATTTGTAAGGAGATGGGAAAGAAATAAAACTGATCAATCCTAATCATTATCAGAATCAAACGACTAAAATCTCAAAGTAAAACTGCTAAGTGAAATATATGAAAGGAATGAACAAGAGACTGAAGACATAATTGGTAATGTAGCCAACTTGGATCATAAAATCCATTTAACTTAAGTGAAGATACCAATTATCATTCCCCGAGAGTAGCATCAACAAAAAGAGCACTGTTGAGCCTATACTCTGGTAAAGCCTGATCTAAGCAGGCTTTCAGTGAGTCTGACTCAGAAAGCTACAGAAACTTGAGCCAATAACCACCAGACAAACCAGAGACCATTCACTGCAAAAACCAAGCAGTCATTGATATTTGTATGGCACAGGGCTTGACGCTTACCTTTTCCCCAAGGAGCACATGTGCTCCTAAGTCAAAATTTTTTGGAGCGCATTAAAAAAATTTAGGGGCGCAATGCAAATTTTTCAAATTAGGTGTTTTAGCTTAATAAGGGGATACAAAGAGACATTTACAAGCACAATTATTTAATTTATCAGAATACAGAAAGTACACAAGGTTTTTAAATAATTTTACTTCAGACACTATTTAATAGGCTAATTATGTAATTAGTTATAGTCCCATTAAACTGTATGTACATTAGGTATGTACCTATAGGTATCAAATTTTCACAATAGTCATTGAAGCTTTTGTCACGGTATATGTTTTTTTTTTTTTTTTTTTAATCACAATATATAATTTCTAAGTGAAAAAAGTGTTGTCCTCCTAACAGTTTAAATAACTTTATTAAAGATCATTTACTAAAATACTTTATTAAAAAATACACAAAAATATAAAAGTGTTTCAAGATTAGAGTGCAAAAGATTGTTCAAATGAACGAAAAAACAATATGGTAACACTTTACAGTCAGGTCCCATTTGTTAACATTAGTTAAAGCAGGTTAACATTAACTAACAATGTGCAATAGCTAATTGTTCAGCAGTTAATATTATTTGTTAATGTTGATTAATAAAAAATACAACTATGTTAGTTAATGTTAGCTCCATTGAATAATATTAACAGACACAACTTTTGATTTTATAATGTATTATTAAAAGTTGAAATTAAGATGAACATTATTAATAAATGCAGTCATTGTTTTTTCATGCTAACTAATGGAACCTGTTAAGTGTTACTGAACAATAATAACGAATCAGTCAATATAGTGGATAGGACATGTTTTAGGTTAGAAAAAAAATGTTTGATAATAAATAGCTCATTAAGCCTTTAAGTAATAATTATTTGATGCTATTGTGAAGACTAAAGCGAATATAAATATCTAAATGACTTGAGTGTGAAACATTATTTACACAGTTTTAGGAAAAGTAGCGCAGCTGATTTTACTGTTTATACCATCGGGTAACGGCAGGCAGGCCAGCGCCCTACCAGTGGCGAATGTGTCATTCAGCGTGTCACTTTAACTTGAACTATCCGCTTTTCTTATCATCTTCTCATTTAAATTAAACCGTTGCCTTTTTAAAGTTCTGTAATCATATGAGGCTGCATCGCAATTTTTCCATAAATAAACAGAATAAATGAATACGTTTGTTATAGGCTACTGTATAAGTTAGGCTGTTTTGTATTTTGTTTTGTATTCACACTTGTGCTCCTAAATACATTTTCCAGTTCGCACACATCTATTTTTAGTCGCAAATGCGAGTGAAATGCTCGCACTGTCGAGCCCTGATGGCATATCCACTAAATGGTGTGCAGAGCACAAAGCACTTCCCAGATGTGACTTCATCCAGATCTATGCAGGAAATCTGCCTTATTGATACCTTAAAGCCACATCAATGGTGCATTTCCCAGCATTTCAATTTTCCATTCAAATACAGTCAGATGTCCAAGCTCAAATCTCCAAAAGCTAATTTACCTGTTAGTTTTGGGAGCTGCAGTGGTTTTGGCTGTGGCTGAAGTGCTGGGTTTGGCAGCAGGGGCAGCAGCTGGCCTTGGAGCAGGAGCTGAGGAAATGAAATTGAAATCAATCATGTTCCAAAGTAAAAAACTAACTGGGATTGCTCAAGAAAATAGTGGTAAAATATAATGTTAAAATATTTATTTATAATTAAATAAAATTACATTTCTATTTTACATAATGACTCACTGCACCACAACAGGTATGTGTTGTCTCTGGCACATGAGGATAACAGAACATTTCTAATGATGCTTATTCATTGGTACATGTCCAAATCCAATCTTAGAAGTACCAAAACTAAACACTGTAAGTGACCTAGTAAACCCATACATGCCAGGCCATCTTACCTGTGGTTTTGGGTTTGGTTGCAGCACTAGTGGCAGCTGTGGCAGGTCTCTTACTCAGGCTGATGGCTGTGCTGGCAGCCGGTCTTGTCTTTGTTCCACTGGCTGTGGTGGTTGTTGTTGATTTGCTAGTTCCAGCAGTTGTTGCTTTAGGTTGGGCCCTTGAGGTTGCAATGGCAGTAGAAGAGCCAACAGGTTTCTTAATTAGACCAGAAGGTCCAATGTTAGTGGTGGTTTTCTTCTTGTCTGCTACTGCAGTGCTAGCTGGAATGGGTTTCTTGGTTAGGGTACTCGATGCAGTCTTTGTGAGGCTGTTAGCCACACGGCTTTGGGTTGCTTTGAGTCGTGTGCCTGGTCCAGTGGTAGCTGGACCTGCAGCAATCTTGCCTTTGGATTTGCTTTTAGCATCTACTGCTTTCCCAGAAGCTTCTTTTACAGTTGGAGGAGCCGCTTGCTCATTTTGGGTTTCATCAGGTTGTGAGGGTGATAGTGTAGTGCCATTTTGAGACGCCCCGTCGTTGCCGGTCGGTTCTGTTATGGGTTCTGTTCCTTCGGCTTCCATTGGTTCAGATGGTGCTGTGGCCACCCCATCAGGTTTCATCGCCAATATTACTCGACGATTGGTTGCTGCTTGATATGCTCGCTGGATTCAGTGCTGGTCACACACTGAACCCAGGGATAACGGATGCGTTCGCCAACTCAATAACTGCCCTATAAAAAAGAAAAAAAAAAAGAAAAAAAAGACAATTAAATGCTATTTACAATGACTTTTTTGGCTCTACGCACCTGAAGCAACTTGATTATTGCTTAGTTGGAGTGCAACAGTTGCTTTTCGTACAAAGACACAAATACAATCAGTTTGGCTGTGTGACAGACTTTTGCTGTGTGACAGACTTTTGCTGTGTGACAGATTTGAAGAATTTTGAGTAACCGTGGAACTGAAAGAGTTTAAAAGTAAAACACTGCACTGCAAGAGGAAGCAGCATTTTTTAAAGGGAACCATCCCTATGAAGGGCAACTTGGAAAATACATGAAATGATACATTATGAAAGAACCAAAATACAAAAAGATCAAGTCCAGGTCGAACATCCTACATAAGTCCTTGTCATCTTTAAGTTGTTGAGAATCTAGAATGACTACACTGTAAAAATTATTCTGTTTAATTAAAAAAAAAAAAAAAATACAGTGACTGTTTCAGGTATTACAGAATGGAATATTGGTGCCTATATATATTTTTACAACTTAACGGTTTATTTCATTATGTGATATAACTTTAATACACATTATCTACTTAAATTATCAAAAAACTCTTTTTAACTTAAAAATGTACTGACAACCACCATGATAATACAGGTGGTTACACGTAAATGTTATTATATATAACATTTTGGTTGTTTATTGCATTAATTTACATTTAATAATGTTAATGACACTCTGCACCATATACAAGTATTAGCCATGTTTTATGGATGCTTGTCATTAAACATTGCCAATACTCATATATAAATGGTTTTCATTGTAAATTACACAGTAATTCATAGGTTTTACTTGCAAAAACCATTAATTTGACAGTATTTTAGTGATATTATATATAATGCAACATCAAACAATTTAGTTTTTCACCATGTAGGTAACTTTACAGTTAAAAGGTTTTTACGGTAGCATTTTTTTGTTTTTTTGTTTTGTAAAACAGTTTGATAGTGATGCGGAAAAGTGTTTTTGTAAGGATTCTGAGTGGGTCTCCAAGACATTAGTCTGAATTGAACACTGGGTTCCATAAACCTCTAAATATTAAGATGATTTATGGCTTTGATTTATTTGTGTGGATCATTTACACAGAGCAGTCACCACCACCTGCTCTACAGAAATATGATGCCATTATCTGGACTTCATCTACCTGTTCACACAAACTAGTAATTTCCTATGTCTGCAAACAGAGATGGCCTCATTAGAAAATAGACACCCATGTCCCAGTATACATCTTTTTCACATAACACAGATTCAAATCCACAACAGTGTCTAAATAAACCCAAATCAAAATCTGGCAGAACTGTATAAAAAGTCAATATGCCCAATATATTTTTAAAATACCCATTTCACTGGAGCACTGCACTACGCGAGTCATTTTCCTCCTTCAGGGATTGACGCAAAAGCTCGTCAGCAAAAAGACTGTGGCATGGGATTTGAAGAAAGGAGGATAAAGAGTCAATGTGGTGGAGAGGGGGGCCATGAACCCATTCACCCCATCCTTTTTCCAAACTCTTATTCAGAATCCTCTCGTCTTTCTCTCCCCCCCCCTTAAACAGTTCTCCTTAGCCACAACCCCCCTCTTTCTTCTACTCTCCTTCACCTCCTCCTCTCCATCAGATCCGTTCCCTGTCTGCAGCCACACAGATGGCCCTAGCAGATGAGCAATTGTTCTGGCTCTCCAATAAGCCCAAGCCACCAAACCAGAGAGCAAATAAAGACAGCAAAAGGGGGAAATTGTGGGAGGCAGTAACAATGACAAGGCAAGCAAAGAAATCAAATTTTAATGTGGCACCATCCAGGAGATGAGTGGACTCAAGTATGTGTGACAGAATCAAGAAGAGGAAAACAAACAAACAACCAAACTGAATAAAATGACGAAAGGCCCTCAGAAATGTCCCTCAGGAGACAGAAAACAGAGGATTCATGACACGCGTTCTTGAAAACTTGTCACCCTACAGGCCAAGATGATGAATTGGGAGGTCATCGTTCTGCCCATGACAGGACAAAAATTACCCAGCAGCCCTGCTGCGTCTCCATGGTGATGTGACGATCAAAAAAGGGACATTTGGAAAAAAAGCATCCAATTTAATCAGAAGACACAAAGTTTCACCCAATATCTAAACTTAACATCTACCTTACTAACTATTAATAAGCAGCAAATTAGGAGTTTATTGAGGCAAAATTCGTAGTTAATGGTGAAAATTGAACATTAAAATAAAGTGTGACCAGCTGTTTTATATCTACAGTTCAGACTGTTTCTCACAAAATCACTTCATTTGTCACACACTTTTTCCATTACGTAAAACATGAGCAAAGTGTTATTTTAGTATCATTATATTAGTTCTATTAATATTTTGGATCAATTTTCTTCTTATATTTTCAGTTTCAAGTTTTAGTAATTTTGTTGTGTTGTTTTTATTATTTGTTTTATATATGTCTATATAGTGTTTATTCATTTTTACTTCAGTTTTAGTTTTAATACATCAAGTTAAACTAAATGGAAAGAGAAATGTTGCTTTTGCAACTAGCTGAAATAAAATGTTTTATTTGAGTTAACATTTATTTTCTTTTAAGTAATGAAAAAAAGTGTTTTATTTGTAGTTTCAGTTAAGTATAACCCAGGTACGCATAAAAGAGAACCCAGGCAAAAAGTATAAAGACAAACTAACAAAACAATAAGAGGAGGGTAAGAAAGAATAAGATATGCTATAATGATTGTGTGTATGAAGTGGTAGGGTGGGTTATTGTGTGTGTGTCCTCGTTTGACTGCCGTTGTGAGTGTTCACAAAGACAGCGGAAAAGAGTAAAGCCTGCTAATGCAAACAGCTTAATCAAAAAGCACTGAAGATTACATCACACACATCTCCATTTCACACACTACACTTCAAATAACAAAACGGGCTTCTCTCAGGAAATCTAACAGCAAAAGCACTTGTGAGAACATTCCGGTGCTAATAAAAAAATCCTGCTGTATCATCCAAAACAAAGCTGTTAACAACAGGTTCCTAAGAGGGGTTTTGCAGTGATGCCATAAAAGAACCATTTGTTTTTAGTGTGAAGAACATTTTAGCAAACTAAAGAACCTTATTCTACTATCAATGACCTTTTGTGGAATGAAAAGGCTCCATTAATGTCAAAGGTTCTTTATGGAACCACAGATGCCAATAAAGAACCTTTGTTTTAAAGAGTGCAGATAACACATTTCTACGAACAAATATCCATGATTTTTCCATGGCTTTTTCCAGTTGCTCAACATTATGATTTCAACTGATCTGCTACAGAATTTCAGACTGATGCATGAACCGATTCATCCAATTTATTGAAAAGAACTGACTCAAATTACCATGGCTTTTGAGCAAGCAGTAGCTTATGATATCGTACAGCAGAGCATAACTAGAAAAATGTATATTCACCATAAAAATTTCCATGACTTTAACACAATTTTAAAATCTCCTGATATTTCCAGGTTTTCAATGAAAGTAGGAACACTTTCTGCCTCTCCACAACCTCATCCCCATCTTGTCCAACATCTTAATCCACCATTTGTTTGGATTAGAGAATTTACATGTATAGACAGAGGATTATAAAGGTGCCATGAGGACATTTTAAAACTCACGTGTGCTTTCCTAATCCTAAACCTATTCCCTATATTAAACCCCTGGACTAATCAAATCTAAAATAAACCTTTATAAAGCTGCTTTCCACATTGGGATGTCCTTAAAGTGTGTCTGTCATGTTTCACTTACTGTAGTAGCTTGATGGACTGTGTTGCGATGGCTTCCCACTAAGCTCTTCAGAAACATCTGCAGATGACATATACACAGGCGCAAAGCAAATGCCACATTCTAGGTTCAGTTTCCAGAGAACTGTGTGAGAGAAACTGATATAAAAGCTAAAAGGAACAAATAAAGAGGTCTTGCAAACCCAAATTCCTGCAGAGGGCCTCCAGTTCCTCAGGGCCTAGCCATAACCAGCTGTCACAGACAGACATGCAGCTATTTCCATGCAGCTGTAGTTGGCCACATCCTGCATTCTTGTAATAAGAGCCAGCAGCAGGCCTTCGTTTATCAAATATGCCTTTATTCTAATTGACTGGCTATAACTTGTAATTTTACATGAAACTTATAATCTGTAACTTTAGCCTGACGATAACAGGAAAATGCTTGGGATAGGATGAGAGATGGATGGACTTCAGAGAGGTTAAAAAAAAAAAGACAGAAATGACAAACACATTCTCCTCATGCAGTCTGCCCATACAAGGCAGCTCTCTCACAACTCTACTACTGGCACATATACTCCTAAAAATCAACACATGAAAACGTTGAAAGAGCACAGCAACACACCTCTCCTATTCCCTCTCTTTTACTCCCTCCACATTACAGTCAGTTATTCATCTGACTCCCACATCGACTCCATTAGGCCATTCTCACTAAAGACTAAAACGCTGTGATGTGCATAAAGCTATTATTTAAGGTTTGTTGTTATCTTTGTGCATTTTTCACTTGACTTTTACTTTTTCTAAATAAATAAAAATCTTACTGACCAAGCTTTTAAATGTTACAAGAAAACATGCAAATAATGAAATATAATGGCAAATTATTACAAAAAGTATTTTGAATAAATAAAATTCAAAACAATCTAAAAATCAAGGCTTACATAAATCTGCTTCTCAAGTCGATGATTCAGTGTTCAGCATTTGCACACTTGAAACCAACCTCTGAAATTTGCATTGACATCAGTCTGTGGGTGTTCACTTTTTACTTTCACTCTTCCTATATAGAAAACAACAGCCAGTAATAACTAGGCCAAACGTTTGCAGTGTTAATGTTGAAGGATGTGCAGAATATGACAGATTTTCCAAAACCACCACAGAAAAATGTGGAGAAAAAGCTTCTGTCTTTGCCTGCATATCAGTTACATTCAGAACAAAATGGAACATGCTGTGTGCTGCTGGAAAACCCAGATTCCCATCTTTCTCCCTGAGTAACATCTCGGCATGTTTATGAGCACACCGCATTCCTTAAAATGGACAAGAGACAGGAAGTCGCAACATTCATATACACCCACAACTGTGAGAGTGAAAACTGCCCCTGTGAAACAGGCTCCTCGCAGGAAGACGGAAATTCTTTAATACGCTCAAGCTAATAAAACCTTTCCCAGTGGTGGGTGTGATTTCTCATCTTTTTGATTCTCCACTCGCAATCACCCACCCACAGAGATAATAATTTAACCCTACAGATAATGTAAAACACAACACTTTCTGTAAATTTCTCCCCCATTCACACTAGTTCCTTAAGGGGGTTTCAGTTTTTATCTTGGTCAGTCTGAAGCTACAGGTCACCATTAGGGATAGTTAATTTAAGGCCCTCAGGCCATCCAACATGTAGGTGCCTTTTTCTTCAGTAGAACAGTAAAGATGATTTTTAGCTGAAACCGTGTTCCTTGGTGATTCATGAAACGCGAGTCAATTGCTACCATTACTTTGAGAATCAAAAACATCTTATCAGGTAACAAAATTAATACCCGTGGCTCCTGACGATATATTGAGGTCTTATGAAGCGAAACAATCAGTCTGTTCAAGAAAAGAAACATTATTTACAACATTATTACATAATTCATAGAGTTCAGAGTGATGCTCAGTTCACGAACAAATCATTCTTTTGAAAAATCTTTTTTCTTCCCAGAATTATTCTGGTAAATTGGTTATTTGAACCAGTTAAATGGACAAAGGGTCCAAAAGAATCAGTTCACAGAGAGAGAGGAGAAAAGAAAAAAAAAAAAAAAAAAATCTGACTTTCCCATCTGCCAGAGTCTATGGATTACTTGATTATTTGTAAATAATGTTTGGTTTCTTGCACAGACCGATCGTTTTGCTTCATAAGTTCCCAAATTTATCTTCAGGAGTAGGGGTCGACTGATTATTGACGCCGATATTAGGCATTTTTATGGTTATCATATCAGTCATTTTCAAAACCGATTTGCAGATAAAATAATTTAAAAGCATTTAAAGAGTTTTTGTCAGAGCCCTTGTTAGGGGTGTAAATTGGATGGTTTGTCACGATACGATATCGATTCTCATACCTAGCGATACGATATTTGCCGATACCTCAAAAAAATTCTACGATACGATTAGGTTCAGGAGTATATCGATCGATATATCAATATTATGAAATTATATACTTATTTTAACCAACCATCTACATTTTTTATTAACTCACAAATGCAACCAAAATATATAACATGAACATTTATCTGACATTTTCACATCCTGTACCTCAATTGGGACATTCACAACCAAAAAAAAAATAGGCCTGCACTTTTTTTTTTTTTTTTTTTTTTTTTTTAAATAATTCACCAAAACACGCATTTTGATGTAATTTTGTCTGTATTTATTCATCCATGCACAAAAAAAAAAAAAAGTGTAAGAGAGCTCAATTTAGTATTCGCGCGGTGTAGACGCAGCTGTCTGTGTCTGTGGAAAACTTCTCACACAGCGCTCAACTGTTCCGCCAACAGTCCCGAGCGTCTTTTATGCTCGCCATGTGCCTTCGGGCAGTCCTTATATCGAATCCTGATACGTGAGTTTGAACGAGAATGCACGCGTTGGCGGTAATGCATGGACGGATATTATGTGAAAATGTGGACAGTGCCAAAATAAAGGTGCCTATTTATGCATCGTATCGTCAGACATCGTATCGATCCATATCGATGAATCATTACGCCCCTAGCCCTTGTTATTCTTAACTTTGACATTAATTTTAATTTTTACACCAGACACATATATCGGGTTAAAATATCGTTATCGGTCTACTTGAACAGTAATAATCCGTATCGGTACTGAAAAACACATATCGGTCGACTTCTAATCAGATCCACAGGTAATAATTTTGTGTTGCCTGATTTTCATTTTTTGACTCTCAAAGTGACGGTAGCCATTGACTTGCATTTTATGAATAACCAAGGACCACCGTTTCAGCTAAAAATATTCTACACTGTTATACTAAAGAAAAAAGTGACTTACATCTTGGATAACCTCAGGCTGGGTAAATTAATAGCACATTTTATTTTGTTCCTAAATATCCGAAGAACGAATGGGTATGTCATTTTGAACAAAATTAGGCCAAAACAAAGTTCGTTTAGAGTACATATTTACATATATTCATCTAAACTAAGCCTCCAGCATAACAGTATACCACTGTTCAGGTACTTTTTACCCCTAAGCGAAGAATGACAAAGAATTTCGCCTTGACCATACCAGGACCTTTAGTAGTTTGATTTGCATTGGTGAATGGTTACTAGATGGGTGTCGGGAAGGATGATGGGTCAGTATTGTGTGTGGGGTCGAGCTGAAGTGTCAAACAGCCCTGAGTGTGTGAAACGGTAGTAACGATGCAGATAAACAGGAAGAAATGCAACGACCCTGCTCCCTCTCACCCAACAGGATTAACTCCAGACGAGTGAGTTGTGTGTGTTGTCTCAGTATAGGGTGTGAATGGGGCTTAATGACCCAGCAGGGTTTGATTTTGCTATGCGTAATGTAAGGATTAAGAGAGGACATTCTCCATTGTGTGTAGCGCACCATGCTGACGGGGGCTGGGCACGGCTAGAACGGAGCTGCCAAAACAACATGAGAGATATTGTACAAAAACAGGCAGCAAAATGGGACAATGCAAAAGTAAAAGTGGTGTAAAAGGGCCTTCGAAGAAACTCTTAAACTCCTATCTTATTGAAGACAGGGCGGAATTGGAGCAAAGCGAAGGCTGCAACCATCTCACATGTTTAAGACAGACCGACAAAAAAGATTAGCGTCATAGAAGATGTTTCAGAGAGGGAGGGAATTATGACAGGGAGAAGGAGAGAAAGAACAGATGGTAAATGGTGGAGTGATGGTTTGGGTATAGTTTGCATACTGGACACACAGCAGGACGCTGTGATGGATAGGGATTGAGCCCAGGAGGATTAAAACAGGACATCAGCTCCATCTAAAAACACACACAAACAAACTCCCTGCCAAGTTATCTAGCACTAGTTTGCTGACAGTTAAAAGCTCTTTTGTTAGTGCCAGCGTTTTAGCAGATTATGGGGTTATAAAACCACCAAGAAGGATTTAATATAATAACGTGGCATTTCAAAATGTTCTTTCCAAATGCAAAACTGACGTCAAGCGCTGAGCAGATTATCCCGATAATAAAAACTCAGGAAGCCATTTTATAGGAAACAAAGGAGTACCAGGATTTGATGGTAGTCTGGAATTCACATTATTGCAACTGAAGTCAGTTCAGTTCATATTATTAAATGTGAACTGGACTGATTAATAGGCTTCTTCCTTACTGGGCATCTGCTTGTTCAACTCGACCACCTCACTGTGAGGTCAAGACTAAGCTGGAGCCAACCAGACATCTCAAAAGCTGCTAAATGGTACAAGCTGTGACTGCTGGATTGGCCAAGACATCAATAGATATGAACACAAACACACCATTTTTACTAAATTAAGTGGATAATATTCATGGATTAAAGGGATAGTTCTAGAACTATCCCTTTAACAGTCAGTATTGGGATAGTTCACAAAAAGATGACAACTCTGTCATCTTTTACTCACCCTCCACATGTTCAAACCTTTAGGAGTTTCTTTCGTCTGCTGAACACAAAAGAAGATATTCTGAAGAATGATGGCAACCAACAGTTGATGGTAGACATTGACTTCAGTTGCCTTTTTTCCCCATATGGAAGTCAATGGATACCGTGAACTGTTTGGTTACCAACGAAGGAAGGTTTGGAATAATTTGAGGTGAGTAAATTATGACAGAATTGTCATTTTTGGGTGAACTATGCCTTTAAAACATGGTGGGTGGAGTGGGTGGATTTCTCCTGAAATGACTGCTAACATGAAATTAGCTGAAATTCTGACCGCACCTTAACTCAGCGAAAAAGTGATGTGTGGAAAAATGGGCGAAAAAGAATCTAAAATTGTCTGCAAAAATACAGACCACAGACTTGAGAGGGATCAGCATACCAAAAACACGACACCATAATGACAAAACCTGTATTGGTTCCAGCACAAGATGACTCAACAAGTGATGAAATCATTAGCTCACAGGATGCAATAGAAAGCACAATCAATCGCTATATAACGCTATTGGCTAAAAGTAAACCAAGTCGAGCTGAGCAGAAAGAGAGACTGGTGTGGGTCTCCTGTTTAAACAAAGCTGTTAGTGTCAGGATTCCTTCATTGAGGAGTGTGGCTAAAACAACTAATGACAGCAGCTGCCCTGCTCAACTCTATTCTGACCGACCTGAGCTCAGGCTCATGTCGAAACAGAGAGGGGCCATCATAAATCTTAACATAAGCAGGTCCTGTTTTCGTGTGTTCTTTGTTCTACCATTCTAGCATCAAATTGGTTTTTAGTTCTGGACTGGTCAGTCAGGTTTTTGGGGAGAATCATTATAAGTGTATGACGAATTCCTGAGACAACTGGGAGTCACAATAGACTATTATGGTCTTAGCAAAACATCACAGTGGACTCACATAAGGCATTATATGACATAGACAAGGTTGTTTAAAATTACCCTGCAAAGAATTTGATCCCTTGCAAATTAGGTGAGCTCAGTAAGTTTTTGTATATGTTTAGCTGGCTCCTATTCCACTTAATAGTACCGGTGGTTTTGGACTTTATGGTAACACTTAGCAGCTTGGATGCATTAATTTTTTCCACTTGCACTCATTCTATTTGGACTGTCTGGCAGATACCACACATGCCAACCCATTCTATCTGGACTATGCTGTTAACTTTGATTTGTTTAGGCGTACTTAAGCTTTGAGTACGAAAATTTTTTTGGTAAAAATGAAAAGTTAATTTTATGATACAGCTGGTCACGTGATTCCAACATGGCCACACCCATGAGGGGCGACCCGCTCCAATTAAACAGCATTTGCTATAAGTTTGACATGTCTGGAGTCTTCCTCTCACGAGCGTATATCATTTTAATTATATTTCTCATCCTATCTCTTTGTCTAAACCCTTTTAATTGACAGGAAATTAGATGCACCTTAAAATCAACAGTTTGCACACAAAACGACCGCTCATGACAGAACTGCTAGTGACTGGGCAACAGTTCCCTCAGGCCGCGTAAATATCCGGGTCATTAGCGTTAAAAGCGGTCATGAACTTCTAGAACTGAATTCTAGAATGTACACAGAGACAGGGTGTGATGAGAGACACGCTGTTATCTACAGACCTGGTGGCATTACAAGGGCAGGGTGATAACACAGCATGACACCAACGCGATTCAAACGATAATTTCCAGTCAAAACGAGGCAGTGACCAGACGAGCTCCGAGAAGTAGCACAGGCAGCCCAAAATCCAAACCAAACGACGGCAATCCATGCTAGTCCACTCACACGATCGATCTTCTCTGAGCTTTAGTAGTTTACTCGGGTAAAAAGAAGCGAGCGGGTCAGAATAACACACAGAACAGCTATGTGAACCAAAGCGTTCACTAGATTCGTTTGTCAAAGTGAAGCCATGCTATCACTGCGCGTTTCAATTCAAATTAAATTCCTCAACATCAAATCTTTTAATTCTCAAGCACTGCACATTTTAAGCTGACCCTATAAGAAATCCCCACAAAAGGTAGCGATTTGTTTGCATTTCCAAGACATAAATATTTAACGTATTTACATTTTTTTGCATTAGAAAATACGATTTATTTTATTCTCGACAACAAAAACGTTCATCAAACGGCATTCGTTTTATTCCAAGATGAATCGCTACATGTAACCACAGCAGCCATGCGAGTCATTTCATTAGTAACGATGCCCTTCATGCACTGATTAAACGCAAACGTATATTCAAAAAAAGATTCGTTGTTACAAACGTAGCACAGGCCGCTGTTCAGTTCATACCATGTGTGTGCAAACCAATGCATCCTTTAAAAGCCCAGCCCAACCCAAACATGCAAAATCGGAACGAAACCAAATCTGATTCCAGAAAATATTCAGAACGTAAATCAAGTTGATTGTGGTCCCAAATGAAGTGACAGAGAATTTGAACCACGCAAACAGGTTGAAAGATAAGCAAAGTAAGCATGCTCCAAAATGTCATTCGTTTACCTTCAGATGATTTTAAAAAAGCCTGGTTTCGATTCTGCTTCAGTCTAGAAAAGCGGACAATCCACGACTTCACACCGGAGACAAGGTGATACGGGAGGCGTGTGGTTCCTTGTGCAAATCGCTTAAAATATACAAACGTGCAAAAAAAAAAAATCCCTTTATATCAACCCACTGCTTCACCCTCTGGATTCACAGTGAGCTGAAACCAGTGTGAAGGAAGTTCACCCAATCCTAACGTGGCAATTCAGAAACAAAAAGGATCAAGCCACCAAAATGCTCATCGGATTCCCGGTTTTCATCCAATGGGGTCAAGTACCGAAATTCGCTTCAAAAGGGCAGTGATGTCACTTTACAAACTATGGCCCCGCCCATCCAGCATCCAGCACGCTGTATCACCATCATGTGTTTGAAAATCATGCATGACAGAGGACTACTAACTCAAAATACAAAAATACAAACAACGTTAATGTATTCATATTTTCCAACACAATTAGGACTAAAAAATTTTTATTTACAATTTCATAGGTTGTATCTGCCATGAAAATGTTATAAAATTACATTAAAAACATGTAAGGGTTAATTATCAGAAAGCAGACAAAAGTAATATTGTTTGTTTTTGCTCTATTTTTTGTATTTGCTCTATCTTTGTGCAAGTGTGATGATAATTTGGAAATAAAAAAAGATGATACACAGGCACATGTGTCCTTGAGAAAATTCTTTAGAATAATTTCACTACCTCATTAAATTGTATTTTTCTTGAAAAGCAGAAAGGAAAGAGTAGGAATTGAATTGCCTGCAAAAAGCTGATTTCCTAAAGCTAAAACGGTGCATTCATGGACTAAATGTAGCATTCAAGCAGAGAAAAATCACTCATACAAACAGTATGACAAAGGGTCATTGATGGACAAGCAACACTTGATTTTTGTTTAGCTACATACATAAGAGGAACATAGAAAACTTTGCAAAAGAAGAAATAGTCCAGTCTCTACCCCATCACAAGTAATGTGATTCTCACAGGCCTGCAGCTGTGCACTGTTCTATACTACATTTATTTAAGAACAGCTTTGTCTTTAATATGCAAATTTGAATCTAGGTGTGGAGCCTATCATATAGCACCATTATAATGATCCTCTTTACTGTTTTAAGTCACATAAATCTGGCATTTGCTATCCTCACCCCTACAATAAGGTTAACTTATATTTTAAGTAAGGTACTGTGGATATTGTGAGCATCAAAGCACATTATACAGTGCCCTCCACTAATATTGGCACCCTTGGTAAATATGAGCAAAGGTGGCTGAGAAAATAAATCTGCATTGTTTATCTTTTTGATCTTTCATTCAAAAAATTCACAAAATTCTAACCTATCATTGAAGTAAAACAATTGAAAGTGGGGGGAAAATCTCATTGTGAAATAAATGCTTTCTCTAGATCATATTGACCACAATTATTGGCACCCAATTATTGCAACGTCCTTTTCCCAAGATAGCAGCCCTGAGTTTTCTCCTGTAATGCCTGAAGACTGGAGAACACTCACAAGAGTTTAGAGACCATTTCGTCATACAGAATCTCCAGACGCTAAAAAAAATTTAATATGAATGGGAATATACTTCAGACATATTTTACACATAAGAATTTCCAGGGGTGCCAATAATTGTGGCCAACATGCATTAGGGAAAAACATTTATTTTATCATAAGATTTTCTCCCCACTTTCAATTGTTTTACTTCAGTGATAGGTTAGAATTTTGTGAATTTTTTTAATGAAAGATCAAAAGGATAAACAATGCAGATTTATTTTCACAGCCACCTTTGCTCAGATTTACCAAGGGTGCCAATATTAGTGGAGGACACTGTACATTACACAAGTAGTTCTGGATAAGATGAAATCAGTTGAAATTAAGCCTCAGAGGATGATCTTGTTATACTGCTGTAAAACCTGTCTGTATATGATCACAATGAGCTTATTGAGGTGGTTAAATTAAATCTCTTCCTGTTAACTCATTCTGTTTGAATAGCTGGGTGTGGCTCATAGTCCCACCGCAGGTTGAGAACAGGAAAGCAGGCCTTTATAGAATGGCCACAGGTCTGAGATCAGCATCTGAGGGGGTTGCTCTGTTTGAACAGCACGTGTAATCGCTTTCTGTGGTATCAGATAGCCAACTCAAACAATGTACGTTGGCTAGCGCAATGGTTTGTGCACCTGTTTAGACCAGCTATTCAAACATGCCTACAAACTCCCCTCTTACACATACACAAATCTTGGCTAAATACTTTTAAGCAACTTTCATATTTTACAAGTACCACAGACACCACCTTTAATTTGAAAGTGTTCAGATTTGTGATAAAATGCTCTCTTTGTACCACCTAGTGGTCATATGGTATAATAAAAAAATTAGTACATGTATAGGTGGTCAATTCAGTTTTGAAAATTGTTTTCTAATTTTTTCTAACAACAGGAAAAGGACAAATGTCTATATTAAACAGACTTTAGAAAATCTCTGTATTGAACAAATACATGTGAACATTAAAAAATGACCCTGTCGACCAAAGTGTTGAAGACAAATATAAGAAAAATCAAACAATAAAAAATCCTCCACTTGTGAAAGTCAGTAGATTCTTATCTACATACTGTATTTGCACAAGTTGTCCATTACAAAACATAAAAAAAAAAAATGATCAGGCTAAAATTAAATATGGAATATTTCAGGTATACATCTGACAACATATGATGTGATGTGTCTTTTCTGAATAACATCACTGTGTAGCTTCACATGTTACTAACAGAAAGTGTGGTCTGTTTGCAGACTGTGCGTTTTAAGTTCATTTGAAACAGAAAGGCATCAGAGCCAACACAATATAAATAAAACACTACACTACAACACAACATGATTGAATTATGCATTAAAATAACACAGAAAAACTAAAAGGAATATCAAATCACGTAATATGACCAAAAAGCAGTCCGCTGACATCAAAATAATATGATTGATCCCACTTATTCTGTACTTGAGTTAATGGCTTGCACAGGCCCCAGAATTTAAATATTTATTCTTCCTTCTCTTATCAGTCAAGTATAATGGAGAAGATAAAATTAGACTTGTTTGTCCTCTGAAGTGAGATGGGTCAAGCATTTTTGATGAGTTCTATTGTACACTGTGCCCTCACCAGTAATCTTATAATAGCATTCTTGAAGGCCTCTGTTTTAAAACAAACCTGATTAAGGGTGGCCGTAAAAGTCTGTACTTCTCTATAAAATCATCAAGGATCGTCAAGGTTAAGGCTGTCTAATATCATTGATACAATAAGATTTCACCTTACAGTATGCATTTGATTCCATTTTCATATAAAACACTGAATCAGTATGGAATAAAATAATGAAGGTGTCATTACTGGTTAAAAGCTCATAAAAAATACACAAAAGCCACTGAAAGTCATCCTATTCAACAATGAGGTATTACAATCCAAATAACAGCCAGCTCCACACATCGGGAAAGTGTTTCTGAGGCATTCTGGGTGTGAATTCATGCTAGCAGAGCATGTGTTTTTGTTATGGTTAAGTGGAGATGATATTATGACACCGGAGAGTGCTGTTTCTGCTCTAAATGCTGAATAAGAGCCAGCTTTTTTTTGATGATGTTGAATTACATGGTCTCATCTTTTGCTGCAGCAAAGGTTTACATCTGCTAAACTCTTAGGCCTGCCAGTTCAGTCTCCTTCTGATGCAGACATTACACATGACTCGACATTTAAAAGAATAGTTATGAATCACTGACCGCTGTGTCTCTCAGTATTGGCGACTGATGACCCACTTGCACACCACGGCACGTGCACTGAACGAACATTCAGGGAATGATTACTGTACATATCGCCTGCACGTACGCAGTTTGATATCTGTCTGATATACTCCCAATTCAACATTTCAACAGTGTTTATCAGTATAGATTAAAAGACAGTACTGGGCTGCCTTTAGCAACCTCCAGAATTAAGTTAAAACTATAAACAAGTTGAGGTAACACTTCAGTTTTCTCAGACTGGAGTGATTATTCTGTAAGAATCATATATGCTCTTCTCCACATAAGGTCTGAAGTGAAGCGACTGTGACTTCTTGGGTGTTTTGTCTGCAGCTTTCCTCACATTGCCACTGGCTTCCTTCCTGTTGCAGTACTGCAGTGTGACCAGCAGAGGGAGGTTTAGTCTTCAGGCATCAAGTCCCATGACTACTAGTTAACAAGGAGGACGTCCTCATATGTGGTGGTTCTGCAGGGTTACATCAACAGACATGATTATAACCTTCAGTTATAGTAAAAAGGCAAGTATGTCAATTATGTTAAAGTACTTAATGTTAAATGTATTTTATGTTAAAATATTTTCTCCTATCACTGTTTAAAGTCACAATGACACGGAAGTAGTGACAGATGCTGTCTTCCATATTGTTACATACATCCGAGTATAACTGATTATTGAAAAAAGAGACAATAGGGCGAGGACTTTATTCCATGCATCAGTTGTTGACTGGATATTGAGATGTGGGTGTTGCACTCAAAGTAAACTCTAAAAATTGATTTTTCAATTTTGTAATAAAACAAAGATTGTTTTAAAAGAAAATACCAATTCAGTCTTTCAACTTCAAAATTTCATGTTTAATTTAATGCGTTACTTGCTATTTCTTGGTAATTAATTTAATTATTTAGCGATTTCAGAGAGAAGTCTGGCTTTTTCAACAGAAGTTATGGATCCAGTTCAAAAAAATGAAAAATAAAATAAAATATTAATAAAATAAATAAGTAAATAGAAATATTTGCATGGCAAAAATTGCATATGGTTGACAGTAAGATCTATAACAGTGTTGGGGAGTAACTAGTTACATGTAACACCATTATGTAATTTTACAAAACAAAAAGTTACTGAGAAAAAAAAAAGTGTAATTAAATCCCAGTTATTTATGAAAATGTTAACAATTACAAAGGGGGTTACCTCTGAAAATTTTCTGTAAAAAGCTAGGATATGCTGAATAATATTAATTTGTTGCTTTGCCTGTTTTTGATGTGCACAATGCCTCCTGCCATTTAAAGGCAGGTATATGTTTTATTATTTTTTTTTTTTAGATTAACTGTTTTTTTTTTTTCCAAGGCATTGTTAGATGCTAGTCTTTCCTGTCATAGCTATGCCAAGATTTGTTTTCCAAAACAGTATCATAGCTATTAAATGATTTCTTATGATTTTAAATTTATATTTAACCACAGAATGATCTCAAAGTGAAAAAAGGTGGTAAAGTATGATTTTGTGGTGGCTTAGTCAGGTGCTTTAAAATTAAATGTATTCTTAATTCAAGTGATGGAGGATTTTGTAAGTCTGCGATCAGCATTGAGTACTACAGTAAGGTTAATCCTGCCTGCTTTAAATGTTTAAATATTAACAGTTTAAAACATTTGTTAGAAATTTAGAAAAGTAATCAAAAAGTAATTAAATGTAATCAGTTACATTACGTTAATAACTAGGTAACTGAAATACATTTTAAATAGGGTAACATGTAATCTGTAACCTATTACATTTCCAAAGTAATGCTGACTTTATTGTGTAGTAACAACCATAGGCTGGTTCATTAGGTTGATTTTCTTAAGAACATAAACAGTGTGGTGCTATCAAAGAAAAAAAAAAAAATTATATATATATAT
>JAFVLL020034279.1:0-27182 GCA_021397915.2 Tor tambroides
CATTCCAGGGGAAAGCTGTGTAAATCCCTGCCATTGATTTGGTGGAGGACCTCCTGACCTCAGGAATACATTAGCAGATTAGGCGGGCAGACAGCGCATACAGAGAGCCGCTGCCTCGTGGGGCCGCTGCCATTCACACCACAGTTAGCACAGGACCCCCGCCTCACCTCTGCTGGCTCATCTGGCCCGTCTCTACACGACATTCCCTGGCCTCCGGGTCAAATATGTGTGGAAGCTTTGGAAAAGGGGAGCAGTGTGTAGTTGGCTGCCAGCTGGAAATGTGGCATGTTTGGATGGAGGCTTGGTGTCTGTTTGTATGTGTGCATGTTGTAATTTAAGACAATAATTAAAATGATTAATTGTCCATTTTATTTTTATACTTTCTGTTTTTATTTTAATATTAGTTGTAGCAATTTTGTTGTTTGTATTTGTCATTTTTCTTAGTAAAAAACTAATTATTAGTTTGTGTTTCTGAAAATTTTGTTAGTTTTTTTCAAATAATAATTATTAGTTTCAACATTTTATATATATACATACATATATATATATATGTATGTATATATGTATGTGTGTATATGTGTATATATATATGAGATACAATATTTGAAAATCTGGAATCTGAGGGTGCAAAAAAGTCAAAATACTGAGAAAATCACCTTTAAAGTTGTTTAAATGAAGTTCTCAGCAATGCATATTACTAATAAAAATTTAAGTTTTGATATATTTACGGTAGGAAATTTACATAATATCTTTAGAACATGATCTTTACTTAATATCCTAATGATTTTTGGCATAAAAGAAAAATTGATAATTTTGACCCATACAATATATTTTTGGCTATTGCTACAAATATACCTGTGCAACCAAGACTGGTTTTGTGGTCCAGGGTCACGTGTGTGTGTGTGTGTGTGTGTATGTATGTATATATATATATATATATATATATATATATATAAATATAAATATAAATATATATGTTCAAACTAATAATTATTATAATCTAAAACTAAAAATTAATTGTATATGTATATATAATTAAGTTCATATAATGATAATTATATGTATATATAATTAACAATTTCATTACTTAAAATAAAATAAACAACTGAAATGGAATATATATATATTCCATTTCAGTTATGTTTATTTTATTTTAAGTAATGAAAATGTTTTTATGGATTTAGCTTTAGTTAATGATAATAACCCTGTACTTGTGAACCCTTTACATACTTTCTGAAAAAAATATTACTAGAAAAAAATTGTGGGTGGGACTTGATTTTATCTATTGAAAACTGATTGGATAATGAAAAGGGACAGGCGTTTAGAGGAGTGGTTGAAAAAATAAAGAGGGCCTTGTGATGTCGTTTGAAAAGGAAAGTCATTTAGAGGCAAAGCAAATTACCATTTGATGAAACTTATAAATGTAAACATTTTATAACACTTATAATGTGTTAAATCATTCACAGTAAGCCTAAGTGCATGCATTAAGAAAGTAAATCCATTTTGATTTGCATAGCCCAACATAGGACTTGATTTAAGATGATTATATTTAAAAAAAATTCTAAAAATGTTTTATTGATTTCAAGCCTTCATTCTTATTGTCTCAACCTCCTCCCTCTGTCTGATTAAGAGGCCCAGTCTTTGAAGCTGTGAATAAGAAAGGCTGTTAGTGTGTTACACCACTGACTCCCGGATCTTTGCCCCATTGTTGCCCCTCAGATGCCCCTCGGCCTCTAATCCGCCCCGGCTTAACTACTCTCAAACAGCAGCCGTAGAGATCCGGATTTCATTTCCCCTGTGCCTGAAGTGAGGAGAGTTTAAGATGAGAGTAAGTGAATACTTTCTTATCGAGATCCACCATATGGGCGTTTGAAACAGGAAGTGAAGTGCTACATGTCCTGGTATGAAATATGAGTTTTGTTATATACACTAAATCATGGCCCAAAATTTGGCACAATGGTGGCGAAACTCCTATAATAAATGAAAAACCACAAAGATGGTCTCAATTTTTTCTTCTAGAGGGAATAAATGGAGAGCAAAAGGAGACTTTCAGTAAAGTTTCCGCTTCTCAAGTGGCTCATTGTTTTTGCTGCTTAATATTTTAGTGAAAACCGTGATACACCAGTAACACTGCCATTCAAAAATTTGGGGAAAATAAACTTTATTTGTAAACATCATAATTTTTTTTTGCTTATTTCAGTTAATGTTAGTTTTATGACATTCGCGTTTTATCGCGAATCATTTGATTCCGACTTCAAATCGTGTATTGCGAATCATTTGATTTAGATCAGAACTTTGGAGCGGGTTCGCGAATCATTTCGCAAATTGAACTCCGAGCACTGATCTGAAATGATGGTTCGCAAATCATCGGCACTTCTGAGCACGGAGCGTGAATCTTTTGATTTAGATCGGAACTTTGAAGCGGGTTCGCGAATCATTTGATTCACTTCAGAGCAAGAAACAATGGAAAAAAACAAAACAACATCAAACCATTCAGGCGGTACAGTTATAAAAACAAAACAAAGAAAAAAGAAAGAAAGTATACACAAATACAAATAGCTTAAGAAAATTAACCATGGTTTTACTAGCTATAGTAAAAATGTAGTAACCATGTTTTTTTGTATATCCACAGTTTTATAACAAATATCATGAATAAACTATAGTTAGCCTAGTGTAGCAAAACCATGGTTAATTTGTGGTTACCATGGTTTAACACATAGGATAAATATAGAGATACAGTTTTAACTGCTTTAGGAGCTTTGGATAGTTTCAATATACTTGTCTAGATCAACTTTGAATAAGGAAAAGAGAGGTTTAGAGCCAGATTTTTGTTTATGTATTTGAAGTTTAGCTAGCAGGAATTAAGTTATATTTTCCTATATTCTCTTTGAGCATACAAAAATGAGATTGGATGGACATTAAAAAAAAAAAAAAAAATCTTATCAAAATTTCTCTGTGTGGGTACATTGCCAAACAAGTGAATCTTCCTCAGAGGAGTGACAAAAACACAACTCATTTCAATGTCTGACTTATATTATAATTACATCCATAAGATTTTTGTGAAATTTGGAGTAACTCATTAATATGTTGTTTGACCTTTTCATATTTAAAGAGGGAGTTTCCAAAGTCGGACATCGCTTGTTATGATCAAGGGTGTTGAATTTAGTATAGACGCTATGACATGTCCCTACCAATATCCAGCAACTGCTAAATTGTCCCTAGCAATAATTTTGATCAAACAATTAAATGTCTGTTGTCTGCCGTTATGTCCCCACCAATGTCAAAATCAAACCTATACACCCGTCAAGATATTTATAATGTTACAAATGATTTCTATTTCAAATAAATACTCGTCTTTTGAACTTTCTATTCATCAAAGGATCCTGAAAAAAAGCAAAAAATATTAAGCAGTTGTATTAACTGTTTTTGAAACTGATAATAATAAGAACCACTATTAATAATTGAACAGCAAATCAGCATATTAGAATGGATTTCTGAAGGATCACTGAAGACTGATGCTGAAAATTCAGCTTTGCAAAAATAAAATATTGTATATTTTTAAAGGGGTCCTAGAATGAGTTTTCAAGTTTTCCTTTCTCTTTGGACTGTTACAAGCTCTTGGTGCATAAAGAAGATCTGTAAAGTTGCAAAGACTAAAGTCTCAAATCCAAAGAGATATTCTTTATTAAAGTTAGAAGTCTGCCACACCCCCCTAAAACGGCTCGTTCAAACACACCCCCAGTTATCTACGTCAGCATTTTGGGAGATTTGCCTAACACCGCCCAAAGGAATACGCAAAGAAAGAGGGCGTTCCTTTCTCGCTGTATGTTGTCGTGTGCGCCGGCGCAAAAATGGTAAGAATACAAATATGCTTTTAAAGTATTATATTTCTTCAGTTCATGATAAAATAAGTACAGTGTTGAAAGTTCTTATAACGTCGTATATACAGTATATTGAAGTGATTACATATAACATTAGTCTACACCGGACGCGAGCGGCGCGACGCGACGCCACAAATGTCCGACAGAAAACTGCTGCTGCGTTATATTTATGACGTGTTGACACAAATTTCAAATGATTTTCAATGGTCGCTTTGTCGCGTCTAGTGTTCACAGACTTTAGCTGTTGCGTTGCGACGAATGTCGCGTCAGGTGTAGACACGGTGTAATAGTTATTTGTAAAGTAAAACCTTACCAATCTGCTACGTTCTGATCAAGTCGCGCTGGCCGAGTTGACTGATCAGCTTGGTCTTCTGCATTTTCTGGATCAGATTCGGGCTCGAATTGATAAGGTGGTACAGTCGACATTATCACCTGTTAATTGCTCAGGAGGCTGATATTCCACATATGGTAAGGGGCGTAACATTTCCGACACACGCTTAGAGTAATCGGCCAATCACAACGCACGATACAGCTGGCCAATCAGTGCACACCTCGATGATTTTCATCGGTGAATTGTGTCAAAATCGACCCGTTTCAGAAAGGCGGGGCTTAGAGGAGATAAAATAATGTAAATTATGTGAAAAATAGAGCGTTTTTTAAAATTTAAACCAGGTAAACACATTGCATTAAACCAAATAAACATAAAAATGATCTTTTCTCTACCCATTCTATGACCCCTTTAAATAAAAAAATATAATAATATTTCACAACAGTACTGTTTTTACTGTGTTTTTAATTAAATAAATGCAGTCTTGGTAAAGATAGTAGACTTCTTTCAAAAACATTAAACAATCTTAATTATTTCAAACTCTTGACCGGTAGTATGTGTGTGTCTATTAGTGTATCTCTTTTTTTATCTATTCTATAGTGTTGTGTGTATGGATGTCCATTGGATAGACTTGCTGTGACAGTCCTGATGTTCACGGCTTGGTGGTCTCACCAAGACCCCTGCCTTCCCTTTTGAGACCAAACCACATGGTCCAACACTCCCAGCAGAAACCGGCTCTGCAGGAACACATCACCCACTGACCAGACAAGCTGGCACACAGATGGACGGCTCACCGAAACACACATAAAAAAACACAATCCCACATTATCGTGATGGGGTCATGCCCGGTGCTATTGTGAAATCGACATGACCTAAAGCAGAAAAAACAAAGATAAGATCACAGAGTCATTTATTAGAACGCTAGGAAAGTGCAATTCCCTGAAGCATGACCACATTTTTCCATTACATGTTCGTGGAATCGTTTTTTGTATCAAAAAATACAACAACTGCATTATGTGTCCCTGTCAACATAAAGCATTTGAGTTTTCTTCTCATAAAGATACACTTGCTGAGACATTCCCACAACTCTCTGGGTATCCAGGTGCAGAGTTGGGAAATTCTGCTGAACTTTTGGGGGTCAAATGTTTTAGAAACTCTCAAAGGGACACAGAGCTCATAAGTCAGTAAATGGCTTGTGTTTTAGCAACAGCAATGAGTAAAAGGCAAAGAGAGTCTGACTGCAGGCTGATGGAGTTCATCCTAATCTACTCTGTTATTTACAGTGACAGTTAAGCTGATCTTGTAATCAGTAATTTTTTTTTACTTTTTAGAGAGCAATTCCAGATCTGATTGGATGGTGCCAGAATGTTTAGGAAATAAGGAGTTAGAGGTAAACATGATTTTGACTCAACAGTGTGTGAACTGTTAAAAAAAAGTGTATAGAAAGTGTGTAGAGGTTGCAAATGAAAAAGATTTACATTGTTTTCTACCAGTTATTTTTACAGGTTTGTGCTGTTAAAATAATTAAACTGGGTGAATCTTAGAAAAACATATTGCACTTCAGAGGCAAAACCCCCTGAAAATTCTATTTTAAATATAAATCCTATTTGTTGAACCAATAATAATTTCTTCATCATTACCTTTTTTCTTTAAATTCAATTAAATTCTCATTTCTGTAATGTACACAGATGTTTTACTTTTGTTTTTATTATTATTATTATTTTTTTAAAATTCTTATTCTTAATGATCAAATAAATTAATAAATTATGATTTTTGCTATAGAATACACTATGTATATGTATGTGTATATAAATATATATATATATATATATATATATATATAAATATTTTATATATACTTATTTTGTTTATATATACTTATATTTTAAATATTTTTATTAAATGTGTGTATATAATTATTTTTAATAATACATACATTTGAAAGCTGAAATTTAAAAAATGGATCATATAATCAATTTTTTAATTTTCTGTTTATTATTATTATTATTATTATTATTATTAACTGTTTCAAATTGAAGTATTGTCATAAAATTTTTTTTTTTTTTTTTTTTAAATTACAAGTTGCATGATATTTGCCCAGCTGACATTTAGTTGTGAGAACCTGTAATGAGGTATAGTCTTGTTTTTTAATTTGAGGCTGTGGGGGTTGATGAAGAAAATAACAGGACGAGTTTCCCAAGCATTAACGTGTGAAGTTTCAACCCTCCTCCAGCTCCTGAGGTGAGAAAACCTTGACGCTTTTATGGCTTTAAATCTGAGGGCTAATGGAAAACAAACAACTGATCATTCGCTTCTGGAATATCAGATGCCCCAGCGTGGCATCTCCATTTGTGGAAGTGGAGGCTTCACACTGGATTTGATTGATAGTTGTTTACATTTTGAGTTACAGTCACATGTTTATGTCATTCTACTATAAACCTCCACCACTATCTTTTCCTCACACCCATTACAAAAAAGTACTGTAGGGATACCATGGTACAGTGAAGGGATTAGATGGTAGAACCATGGTACTTTGATATAGACCCTAATACTGAATCTTCTCTTCTTGAGAACTAGCACTAACTTGTATTGATGGTTGTTTATAAGCATAAACATAAAATCAAATATGGTTTTAACTGCTCTCCAAGTCTTTGCCAGAAGACTTCTCTTAACCTAGCAGGAGAGTACGAGCAGATGTAATAAAGCTGAAAAAATCTGAAAAGGTTTTACATTTATAAATGCCATTTACACCAGTCTTGCCATTTACACAATTTCAGTTTTTGTAACGGTGACAGCATTAAAATAATGTCCCATGTATTAAGTATATTCTGAAGGAAACTGAGGGTCACTGAAAATGTGTTTTAATAGACAATGGTGTATCAAAAGGACCTACCTGTTTCCAAAAATCAAAACATTCAACAAGAATTGAACAATATCTCTCTTAAATGCATTTCTTCATCTCTCTGTCTGTGTGTTTTCACTTCACACTCTCACCGTCTGTGTATAATGTGCTCATGGTGGCCCACTGGTGTGGCCAGTTGTGTGTTGTCACAGTAAATTACTCTGACACACTGGAGGAGTGATGGCTCTCACTGGGTGGGATGAATGGAGAGGGTGTGTGTGTGTGTGTGTGACAGTACTGAGTTTAATTCTGGCCTTCATCACAGGACAACCAGTTTGTTTCTTTAGATCGAGCACAATTAGTTCTGGACTTTTCCATCATAAATTGATGCTGATGTTTTCAAGAAATTACAGCCAGTCTGAATTTACCAACTGGGCATCATTTAATGAATTTATAGAAATATATACATACACTACCATTCAAAAGTTAGGGATTGGTATGATTTTTTAAGGTTTTTGAAAGAAGTCCCTTATACTCATCAAGGCTGCATTTATTTGTTCAAAAAATACAGTAAAAACCTTCTGAGATATTCCAGTTTCATACAACTGCATTCTATATGAATACATTTTCAAATGTAATTTATTTCTGTGAATTTTCAGCATCGTTACTCCGGTCTTCAGTGTCACATGAACCTTCAGAAATCATTCTAATATGCTGATTTGCTGCTCAAGATACATTTCTTAATATTAACAATGTTAAAATTTTTGTAGAAACCATGATGAATAAATATAATGTTAAAAAATAGAAATCTTACGTAATGTTATAAAAGTCTTCACTGTCACTTGTAAATGTAGTGCATCCTCTCTGAATAAAAGTATTCATTTCCTTGAAAAAAATCTTTGAGCAGCAGTGTAGATATTTTTAACTTATTTATATGTGCATCTACATTTCTGGAAATCACAGGTCTGAAATCTGGTTTGACTGGCCTCTGCTTTCATCAGTCTGCAATAAATGATATGTAATGACCGTAATGTTTGTGTTAATACGTGTTGTAGTCTGAGTTTGATGGATTTATTTGTACGATGTTTGTGCTTGCCACTTTCCTGCTCATCTGCACTTTCACGTCAATTAATAATCACTTTAGTATTTAACATGCAAATCCTCCTTTCGTTCTTACTCGCTGATAAAGTCATTAAATCTAACTTTGCCCGCAGTGTTTCCAAACAAGTTGGCATAAATTTAGTGAAGACCTGAGGGGGGATCATTGTGTGCCAACAACATCACTGCAGAAGTTTGAACACGCTTCCACTCGCCGCAGGTGAAGCCGGCGTTGCGTAATCGAGTCATTAGGCGGGCAGAAAGTAGAGCAGAGGGGAAGACGACAATGTAAATCTGTCATTCGTTCACCTGCAGACTTGCATGCCGTGACCTGACGTCCGGCTCTTTATTCACAGGGTGGAGGCGGCCCGTCAGATACAGTAGCGAGCGTTTACTGAAATTCCTGGCCTTTGTACGGCGAGCTTGTATGAATTGGGCCGGGACTGATGCGTACGAGCATGTGTGTGAAAACAAACCCGTCCACACTTCCCTCCTCTGAGCCTGGAGAGCATGAAATGAGCAAACACTGCCAATAAATCTTTCAAAGCCCTCATTTTTCCACCTCCTCTTTCCACTCCTCCGACGAGAAGGAGAAATCTCGTCTTAATCCAGATTAAGTGATCGCTGGTGCTCTGCTTCTGAAGTTACTTGACATGGGGGTGTTTTGTTTGACTCAAATGGAAGTGGAAAATTTGAGGAACGTCTGTAAAAACGGACACCCTGTTAACTGTTTCTCAAAGAAAACTGGGGACGTGTGTAAACAACATGGTTATTTGATGCTTTCTGAGTACATGACTAGTCAACTGTTTGGACAAATGTTCTCATTTTTATGACTGTTTTCCACATTTTACATCAAATCATCAAAACTACGGAAGAACACATTTAAGAATGGAAAGTTGTAGTCACCAAAAATGTGACTCTCTTATATTTGAGCTGTTTTTTTTGTTGTTTTTTTTTGTCTAGATTCCAGCTCTGGATGTTAATCAACCAACTTCATGAGGTGCATCCTATGATGCTTTTTGAAGGATTTCACATCTGTGCTGCACTTAATGATGCTTTTCCTTCTAAATAAATATAAATAACTTATAATGACTTCAAGAATTTATCTAAATAAATAAATGAATAAATAGTTTCAAACAGCCATTTAAAAAAAACATTTAAAAGAAAGAAAGAATGAATGAAAGTGGTTATTTAAGCAGAAATCATTATATATTATTAAATAGATGCATGAATTGTAATAAAAATATGTAAATAAAATGGTTTCTGCTTAAATGCCTGGATTTATTGATTTATTTAAGCATATAACCATTACATCTAAATAAAAAATATTTAAGCAGAAGCTATAAATAAATACATTTAAGCATTTAAGGAGAAGACTTTATATCAAACAATTTTTAACATTACAAGAAACAAAGATAATCAAGTATGTCCAAACATTTGTATATATTCTATATATATTCATAAGAAAGAAAACAAGCAAACAAACTTTTCTTCTTTCTTTCAAACAAATGAGAAAATGATGTCACTGAAATTTAGTAAAGATTGGTTTCAATTTTTTTTTTTATTACCCATAGAAGCGATCATATGATTTCAGAAGGAAAATAGTGCACTATAGACTTCATTTATGGTGTTTTTTAGGACAGGGAACTTCATGAGGTTTTTCAGTTGATGAAAAGCTAGTAATTACATCATAAAATATAATACAAATCAGTAAAAACATATTTTATTCATTTACCTGCATGTCATGTGACCTTTAACTGACAACAGTCAACCATGAACATACAAATGTGCTGTTAAATTACTCATATTTTAACTGATATTAACTAATATTAAATATTAACTAATCATTACTAAAATATGAAAATCTCTGTAGGTATTTCAAGTAAATATTTTAGGTTAGATGGGCTTCACAACACCTGGTCGCTTTCTGCTTTTGTTTAATAAACAGCAGCATCATTTCAGCGTCATTGCTCCAGTGTCACGTGATTCTTCAGAAATATATAGGATATATTTTTGTTGAAACTGTGATACTTTCAGATTCTGTTTTTTAAAAAAAAAATTATATTCTATTCAGAATAGAAAGTTTGGTCACACATTATTTTAAGGTCCAATTCTTACTATTAACTATGACTTTTGCCTCCAAAAACTCCAGCTTGAACATTCTACTAAACATCTGCTTTTCTGTTCCACAGAAGGAAGAAAGTCATGCAGTTTTGTAACCACGTGATGGTGAAAAAAATGATGACAGAATGTTAATTTTTGAATGAACTCTCCCTTTAAGTGGGCATTTGAAAGAGCAGAGGGAATCCAGGTTCTCTGTTGTGGGACTTTCTTCACTGTGTGTTTTAATGAGGTAACAGCAGCAGTATCTTGTGTCCTCCTCACTGAGGTGCAGCCAGGTGCTGTCACAATACAATCCATGGCTTTGTCAACACACAGCTGAAGAGGTTCATCATAAACCTGTTTCTTTAGTCTTCCCTCCTACTTCTCCTCTTTTCCACTACTTCACATTCTCTAGTGTCTCGCCGAGACTTCTCAAAGCCATTATGCGTCTCCAGATGAAAGACGTCTGAAGAGGGTCGCGTTTAGACAGAGTAGATGAGTGTGAACATCATGAAAGATAAAAGCCCCTGGTAGAATATAATGGGAATAACATGCTAACATAACTGATTAGATTTTTATGTTCAAAAAGTTTAGGGGTTTTATTTTTTGAAAGAAATTAATACTTTTATTCAGCATGGATGCATTAAATTGATCAAAAGTGACAGTAAAGACATTTAGAACGTTACAAACGATTTCGGTTTCAAATAAATGATGTTCTTTTAAACTTTCAGTAACATTTTATTTTAAGGACCAATTCTCACTATTAACTTGCATGCCTATTACTAGCATATTGGCTGTTTTTCAGTACTTACAAAGCATATTAATGCCTTATTCTGCATGACCATATTCTGGATCCCTTTCCTCATACCTAAATTTAACAACAACCCATACTAACTATTAATAAGCAGCGATTTTTGTTTGGAGGCAAAAATCATAGTTAATAGTAAGAATTGTACCTTAAAATGTGTGACCAAACTTTCTATTCTGAATATCCTGAAAAAACAAAAGAAAAAACAAAACAAAAAACAAATCACGGTTTCCACAAAAATATGAAGCCGCACTGTTTTAGCTTTGATAATAATAAGAAATGTTTCTTCAGCATCAAATTAGAAGCAGCATATCAGAATGATTTCTGAAGGATCATGTGACACTGAGGACTGGAGTAATGATGCTGAAAATTCAACTTTGCATCACAGGAATAAATTACATTTTAAAATACATTCAAATAGAAAACAGTCATTTAAAATGATAATGATATTTCACAATTTTACTGTATTTTTGATTAAATAAATGCACTCCTTTTTTGGTGAGCTTAAATGACTTCTTTCCAAAACGTTAAAAATCTTACCAAACCCAAGCTTTCGAACAGTACTGAAAGAGTCTTATATTTGAGGTTGAGGACTTTTTTCAGCAAAGCATGCATATTTAGCTTGGCCTAACTAAGCCCTTTGATATATTTCACTGTCAGGATTCATTTGTCAGTGTTTTGTCACTGAGGAACAGTAAATGTTGTGTTTGACTTTGTTTCGGATCGTCACAACGTAACTAGATGAATGCTATAAAAACAGTTTGCAACGAGTGTCTCCGCTGACCAATTATCCTGCCTATTGCACAGTGTTTGGGGTTTGTGTCGAGGCCTGTTTGTGACAGTTTTAGTGCTAAAGTTTAACCACGTTTCCTGCTTGTCCAGACGGAATGAGTTCATGGATTCGCTCTGTCAGCACAAATACTTAACCTGTGGTCAACACATACACAGATATTAGCTGAAAAAGCTGTGTGTTTCTACCTCAGTAAGATTTTTATTTGCATTATGATGGACTGTCAGTTTTTCAGTCTTACAAAAACTATGATTAGGCATTCATATTTCATGAAGAGTTCATCCAAAAATGAAAAGTAGCTGAAAATGTACTCCCCCTCAGGCCATCCAAGATGTAGATGAGTTTGTTTCTTCATTAGAACAGATTTGGAGAAATGTAGCATCACATCACTTGCTCACCAATGGATCCTCTGCAGTGAATGGGTGCCGTCAGAATGAGAGTCCAAACAGCTGATGAAAACATAGCAGTAATCCACACCACTCCAGTCCATTAATTAACATCTTGCGAAGTGAAAATCTGTGTTTGTTGTAAGAAAAAAAAAATCCATCATTAAGGTGATTTAACTTCAAACTGTCACTTCTGGCCAACAGAGAGTTCATAATCCACAATATTGCTCTATCCAGAAAGAGAAAGCAATATTATGAATATAGGACACTTCACAAGATGTTAACTGATGGACTGGAGTGGTGTGGATTATTGTGATGTTTTCATCAGCTGTTTGGAGTCTCATTCTGACGGCACCCATTCACTGCTGAGGATCCATTGGTGAGCAAGTGATGTGATGCTACATTTCTCCAAATCTGTTCCCATGAAGAAAAAAACTCATCTACATCTTGGATGGCTTGAGAATGAGTAAATTGTCAGCAAATGTTCATGTCCTTCTTTTTGAATAAAAGCAGCTGTACAAATGTCCAGTCACTTTCTTCAGTGTTGTTGTTGTTGTAGTAATTAGTTTGTCTTGGCCACTACTTCTCCCACATGTGAAGATTTCAGTATGACTAGATTGTTAAAATGCACTTCAACACCTTGATAGCACAGCTTTATCAGCCTTTGAGTTTAATTGTCATCATTTCAGCACTTTCTAGGCCCCAGACTTCCTAAAAGTCCGGGGGGATTTTCTTTTTCTTGCAATGTATTTTTGTCATGTTATAATTAAAAGATCAGAGGTAGATGACTCATATCCTGAGTGGAATATGAAACAAATGTGAAAAGATGTGTGTGTGCGTGCACATACGCCCCGGGCCTTAATATGAACCATATAAGTTGACTGTGGAAACATGTTGGTTTGTATGAAGAGAGGATGCAGTGATAGACTGGAGGAACTTATCCAGATTCATTCTCAGTCTGAATCTTCAGAGGTCTAAGATAATGACCTCCACAGGTGTGACTCTTAAACACCTCAGATTACAAAATTCCTCTTCCTATAGGAGTCATTTTCACTTGATATGTTTTTTGAGTTCGTCATGGTTCTTTGGAAATGCACCAACAACTTTCTGAAGTTTATTAAAGGTTCTTTAGATTAGTGTACTGGTTTCTGGGTTCATATATATATATATATATATACACTGCCATCCAAAGTTTTGTAGTCAGTGAGAAATGAATACTTTTATTCATCAAGGATGCATTAAATTGATCAACGGTGACAGAAAAGACATTTATAATATGACAAAAGATTTCTATTTCCAATAAATGGTGTTCTTTTGAACTTTGTATTCATCAAAGAATCCTTTAAAAATGTATCACGTTTTCCACAAAAAGCAACAGCACTGATTTCAAAACTGATAATGATCAGAAATGTTTCTTGAGCAGCAAATCAGCATATTAGAATGATTTCTGAAGGATCATGTGACACTAAAGACCGAAGTAACAACCCGATCTCATAGCAATTCGTACATGAGGTGGCTAATTTGTACGACCTCATACAATTTTTGCTCATAATAATTTTCGTATGAATTTGTACAAATGACCTACGCCTAACCCCGCCCCTAAACCTACCCGTCACTCAAATCGTACAAAATCGTATGAGTGAGGTCGTACGAATTTTTACGAATTAGCCACCTCGTAAAATACGTACGAATTGGTTGTGAGATAGCGTTGGAAGTAATGATGCAGAACATTCAGCTTTGCATCACAGGAATTAATTACATTTTACAATATATTCTAATAGGAAACAGTTGAAATGGTAAAAATATTTCACATTTTTACTGTACTTTTGATCACATGAATGCAGCCTTGGTGAGCATAATAGACTTCTTTCAGAAACATTAAGAAGTCTTCACAAGCCCAAATGCATATGCAAATGACATTTCAGAGTTTCGGTGGGAGGGTTTTAAAGAGCAATGACCCAGATTTCAATCTGTTTCTCACACAAGCTAATTTATGACTTCAGAAGGCATATGGACTTCTTTTATGATGTGTTTTGTTTGACAATTGTGGTCACTAAGAACTGTCGCATGGAAAATAACTTCAGAATTGTCCTTTTGTGTTCCACAGATTAAAACAACAGCATGTGGGTTTGGACAGACATGACAGAGAGTAAACAAAGACATAATTTTCATTTTTTAGGAGTGAACTATTCCTTTAAGAACTAGAGTACAAACAGTTTTGGTGGTTGTCCGGCCGGATTAGACTGTGAAACCTTTTTGCAACTTCAGCAACCATAATTAAGAGATTGCTTGAAGCCATGTCATGTTTTGAGTGCTATAAATGAGCAGAATCATTTATAAAACATTGTCAAGGTTTTCATCACACAGATTAAAGAAATCTTTTTGCGGTAACTTACACCTACACGTATAAAACCGTGGTACAGTGCACATGAAATATGACATGTCTTTAGAATTGCATGATAATGAGTCTCCTTAATTAACTCTTTGTCTTAAATGGCTCATAAACGTCAGTCTTTGGTGATTTGTAGCGATGAAGTTTCTTAACCTTTGACCTTTCCTGTCACCTCCATGCATTAGCAGTTCCTCATCCTTCCGCCCAGTGTGTCCCTGCAGTCTTCTCATTCAGCCCTAGAACTGTGTGTGTGTGTGTTGGTGAAGTGTCCAGATTCTTCAGATGTCTGGGCTGCTGCTCTCTGGAGTGCCTGGAATATTTTGCATGCCTGTCACTAGACTTCTGCAGCGAGTGTGAGTGCTCAATTTCTCATTTGGGCCTGATCAATCTGTAAAATCTGCATATATTATTAGGGACTATATTAATGTATTTTAAGTACCTTCTAGAAATAAGCTTATGCAAAAACTAGAAGAATTTTACATATTTTGCACACATATGTGATGTGTGTGATTCCACTCAAATTCACATTTTCTTCAGAAAATGTAAAAATCAAATGGAATATCTTTCATTTTAAAATTGTTTTATATTGTTACATTAATGCATCACTGTGCAACTATATTCTAACTATATGCACCTATATCAGTGTTTAAAAAGCTAACTAGTGATAATTGCTACTTGAAAGATAAAAAAGTTCTTAGATTCAGTTCTTAGATCTATGGACAAACCAAGATCTTGCATTGTATTGCATTGTAAACCACAGATCTTTGTCAGAATGAACAGGGTTGGTTTCTCAACTCGTAGCTGTTTGTATCAGAAATGTTCTGAGAATGTTTGAAGCCATGCCATGTTTTGAAAATATTTTATTTTATTAAAACATGATACTACTGATTTAGTTATTCTCCACACATTGCAAGTGCTCCCAAAAATTATTCCAAACAGTTATGACCCCTGATCAAATCTTTACTTTCGCTATATTGCTTTTATACATGATGTAGTTTTATTTATATTTCAGAAAAGCATTGTTTGTTTGTTTATTAAATTATTTTTTACCTGTAAGGACCTGTGTGATCTTTGCACAAAATTTTATTGTACTTCTTAAATGACTCTGTTTTTGGTTCCTAACCGGTGGTTAAACTCTGAGAGAGGTTTTGTTCTGCCTACTGTATCCACAAGGAAGCGGCATATAACGCTTGATGGGCCGCGGTTTGAGATCGTCACCACAACCACTAATGGCATCGCTAAAGCTGCACCACAGGGCCATTTACTGCTAACGCTTGCTGTCCAAAAGTGCCAATCTCACAGTCAGGAGCACCACAAGCTCCTTAACTGGCTTTGTCATTCACATACATATAAAAGAGTGCTATTTGAAAGACCAAAAATCATATTCACACAGTTTTCCACCTCTTACTTACAGTAAGTGACACTGGTGAACCACGACCATTTTAAAAATATAGTTTTCTTGTAGGTTTGATCCCAAGTCATTCAGCTAATGGTACTATCAAGACATTAAAGGCTTGATGGAGGACCATTTTCAGGCCAGTAAGCAGCCACATAGCAAATAGCATCATGGCTGTGAGTTTTGTAAGAATTTAAAGGTAATAATCTATAATAATCTTACATTTTTAAAACCTGTCTTAATCACAGACTGTTTGGTATTCAGTTGTTTTCCACAAATAAAATATTTGCAGATGCTCTCAAAATTTCTTGTAGGTTTGATCTTTTTTCTTTTCTTTTCTTTTCTTTTCTTTTCTTTTCTTTTCGAGAAACACCCCTAAAGAAAATAATTTTACATTTTAAAAACCTGTCTTTATCATATACTGTTTGGTATTCAGTTGTTTTCTACATTTTATTTTATTTTATTTCCACAAATTGCAAATGCTTTGAATGGATTTTATTTTATTTATTTTTATATGTTTATTTTATTTATCGAGAGAAGCATCCCTAAATATAATAATTAAAATTTTTTACAGCCTGTCATAATCATGCATTTTTTGCTATTCTTCCAAAAATGACTTGTAGGTTTGTTACCAAGTCATTCAGCTAATGGCACTATCTGCTTTTGTCCCAGTAAGCAACTGCACAGCAAATAGCATCATGGCAGTGAGTTTTGAGTGTGTAAGAATCACTCACATTATCTTTATCTAGTTTAAAAAGCTTTTCTGTTCTTATTGAGGTCTTCTATACTAAGTAACGATCAGGACTAACTATAGCACTTGTGTGTGGTTGACTTTCGTATGTGCCATTACAAGTGGATTATTATACAAAACATGTTAATGCACGGCAAAGAACACCTACGCAGACATTATCCTACAATTATTTTGTTCTCTATAATTTAGGTGTTGAAGTATTTGGCACACCTGAAGTCAAATTGCACCAAACGCTGTTTAAAGTGTTTCTTAATGTTCATAATGAATATTTATTCCCATGCAGGTTGCCAGGGAGATGATGTGTGACATCATGTTTTTCTAAGAATTCTTGCCCTCATAGTGAGTGTTTGTTCTCCGTGTGAATAGTTTTTCTTTTCGTCTCCTCTCTGAGTAAAACAAACTGTGCATTTTGGTAGGATTGTTTTGAAACCAAAAGCTGACCAAACAATTGTCTGGCATAAATCATAACTTGCTGTCAATAGACAGAAGGGCAGCACACAGCAGGCTGGTCACGTGACTGCCTTTGGAGGTAAAATAACAGCGTAGTGTCGACGGCCTCACTGAAATCACTCAACATTAGCATAACAGCAGGACTGAGCTGTAATGAACGTTAAGCATCCGTTCGGAGGCTGTTCTCAAGCTCAAGTCCATGAGCTGCGTTATGATTGCTCTACTGACTAAATAAATGACCAGTGTTTGTGATTGTGTGTTTTTCTTATTTATACTGCTGTGTCATGAGCTGCTTTCCAAACTGCATACTTATAGTAACTGTAGAAGTATGTATGTTTGACAGTATTCATGAAACATAAACAGAATGAATCTGTGTAAACTGTTTGTTAAACAGTTCTTATGTAATTAGTTATATTTAATTGAAAAATTGACCTAATATGGTTTTAAGGATGATTCTTTGTTCTACTCGTAGTCAGTATTGTGTGGAAGTCTGTTTCCGCCTTGGAATAAAAAATAAAAAAGGTAATTACAACATTTTCTCTCACAATTTGGACCTTTTTGTCACAATTCAGACTTTTTTGAGGAAAAATTGGGAGATATTATCTCGCAATTCTGTGAAAAAAGCCAGAATCACGATAAGTTAATTTCTAGTAATTCTGAGTTCACATCTCGCAATTCTGAAAATTCTGAAAAAAAGTTTGAATTGTGAGATATAAACTCAAAATTGTGATACGAGAAGTCGCAATTACCTTTTTATTAGTACAAATATTACAATTTTAAGTCATCAAATATCTCTCCAAGTTAATTGCTGAAATATGTGTCAGTTTGTGAACAGGTTTCAAACATTTAAAAAGTTTTAAGTTTATAATGTTTAAGTTTGTAATTGTGTTAATGTTGTTTTTTTAACTATATAATTTTATTATTATTATTATTATTATTTTACAATTTTATTTTATTTTTATTCTATTATTTTTTTCAGTTTTAATTTATTTTATTATTTTTATTCAGTTTTATTTTAGTACATCAGGTTAAACGAAAATGAGAAATAATGCTTGGCAACTAGCTGAAAAAGTTTTTTCTATTTTATTTGACTTAGTTTATTTTATTTCAAGTAACAAAAATGCATTTTTATGGTTTTAGTTTTATGTTCAGTTAATTATAATAACCCCGATTCAAGGGTTAATTGTTGTCATTTGCCTATCAGCTAAAAAAGCATGTGTGGTTGCACCTATATATTCTTCGATTTGAGACACATTGGCTATGTTTGGATTAGCATACGGTCATGCTGTACACAGTATGCAAATATAGTTTTATGACAGGATTCCACTAGTTTTTGACTGCCACAGATCACCACATCATGTTGCATGAATGTGCAGTATTCCATACTTTGTTCTTACTCTATTTTTCCACTCTGTTTATAAGTTTTCTCGTGTTGCAGATGAGTTAGTACAAGAATTAAGATTTTAATTCATCAGATATTGTTTGTGATTTATACCGCTGGTTAGATCCTAACATCTTCAGCTGGACGAGGAGGAAAGTGAAGAACAGCGCGACGTGACCCACCTCTTTCAATTCTGTCTTTTTCTCTCTGACTCTCACTAGCTGTCCTATTGTGTTTGCTAAATGTGGCAGGCCTGTAAGACAGCCATAAAAACAATGTAAATCTGGCCGGGACAGGCGATGGGGAAGCGCGTGAAAGACTGCATAGTCCATCTTTTATTTCACACCCCTAAACCTGTGGCCTGTCCCCTCCTTTTCCCGCTTCCCTCTCATTGCGATCCAAACTGTCACCTTTTATGGGAGTGTGTGATGGCTTCACTGTGTATGAGTGAGCGAGAGAATCTGGCCTAAAGAGAGAAAAGCGGTGATCGAAGGCCCCATTCACCGTTTTCTTTAACAGCCTTATTAGCTGGCTCGTTCGGAGTGAATGGGAACGTTTCTTTTATGAGGAATGGGTGGGGGGTGGGGAAAGCAGGAGGCTCGGGCAGCCTGGTGGAGAGGAGAGAGAAAAAGCAAGAGGGAAAGGCATATTCGCCACAGTTCCCTCCTCCTCTCCTAATCCCGCTCTCCTCCGCGACTCTTTAGCTTTCTCCTTCGGATCGGTGAAAAGGGCCTGTCCAATGGAGAAGACAGTTTGGAAGGGGAGTGTGGAGCGCGGCAGGGGGGCCCCTCAGTCTCTGACATTTAGGGGTCATTGATTAGGGAGCCTCCCTGTGTGAGCGCTGGGACAGAGAGGGCTCCACGGGGGAGCTGCATGAGGGAGTCTATCGGGCACAGCTAGTAATGCTGGGAAAATGACGGCCTCCGTATGCAACAGTATGGATGATACGTAGTGCAGCTTACACAGAGATTAAAGGAAATTACAAATCCGTCATTATTTACTCACCCTCATGTCTTTCCAAACCCTTTACCAAACTTTACACAGCTCTTTTGCATATGAAAGACGGTTTATAGTGCCCACTTCTTTCAAGATCCAGTAAAATAAAAATAGCTATATAATAGATAGATTGATAGATTTGTATTAGAAAGAAAATTGACAGTTTTCTGCTCTTCTGAAGCTCTGAAATTTGTAATTTTCAATGAAACCATGAAAAAATAATAATAGGGAAGTGGTGTGTGGCCAAGTATCATGACCCATACTTGGAATTTGTTCTCTGCATTTAACCCATCCAAGTGCATGCACACAGTAGTGAACATACACCCGGAGCAGTGGGCAGCCAATGCTGCGGCACCCAGGGAGCAGTTGGGGGTTTGGTGCCTTGCTCAAGGGTCTCACCTCAGTCATGGTATTGAGGATGGAGATAGTGCTGGTTATTCACTCCCCCCACCTACAATCCCTGCTGGACCTGAGACTTGAACCCATGACCTTTGGGTTACAAGTCCGACTCTCTATCCATTAGGCCACAGCTGCCCTTAATCGGAAATGTTATAGCTTAAAACCATGACGTTGCTTAAAACAAGACAAAAATATGATCCGATCATGGCATTTTTTAACAATATGGTAGAAATATTCCACTTAAAAAATAACCACTTAATTATTTATTTTTATTAAGTTATTTTAAGCATTTTAGACTTTGTTTAGAGGCTTTTTTAATTTTTTTTTTTTTACTTGGTTTAGACTTTCAGAAAATGTAAAAAAAAAAAATACACTACTGGTCAAAAGTTTGGAATAATTAACGGTTTTTAATGTTTTTGAAAGAAGTCTCTTATGCTCACCAAGGCTGCATTTATTTGTTTAAAAAATACATAAAAACAATAATATTGTGAAATATTATTACAGTTTAAAATAACTCTTTTCTATTTGAATATTTTGTAAAACGTAATTTATTCTTGTAATGCAAAGCTGAATTTTCTGTGTCATTACTTCAGTCTTCAGTGTCACATGATCCTTCAGAAATCAGTCTAATATGCTGATTATTATATATTTCAAATAATATTTCAAAATATTTTACTGTTTTTGATCAAATAAATGCAGTCTTGGTAAGAATTCTTTCAAAAACATTTAAAAAAAATCTATATATATATATATATTTTAAACTTTGACTGTTTTTGACTACATTTATGATCTGTTTTGTTAGATTTGTCAGCAGTGTATGAGCTTGTCAGCTTATTCTGATTTTGTACAGTTAAATTGGATGTTTGTGAAAATATAAACATTAAATTCTCAACCTGTTATTGCGTTAAAAAACATCTCAACATACACTGTTGAATGAATATTTTAAGATGTCACAATACAATTTATTAACATTTACAGACATTCCTTGTCTGACAGAATGTTTTAAATCCAATGAAATGGAAAGTGTCATGACCCAAGTAGGTATGCAACCTGGGGTCTCTGGGACCCCCAAAGGGTTAATCATCCGACAGATCTGCCACTAGGTGGCGCTGTTGCAGTGAATGAATGGCATTCTGCAGCACTGGAGCTCGCGCAGGGAAGGAGGGAGACCCCCCAGTTCCGGACAAACTTTGCAGGATTGCGCAGAACTGGTCGAGTCGCTCGGAGGGAGCTCGAGCTCGAGCTCTGAGCTCTGTGATTGGAGGAGAAAGACCGAGTCCAAAAACTATCAGCCAGGAAACGTCTCGGGTTTCAGGGGGGAGTGACATTTCTTCAGGGGGTTGGAAGGAGAGAGAAAAAATCTCTGTAAACCTGACAAAGCGTCTGAGAACAGCCAGTATCCTCAGAGACTGCGCTCATGTCACTGGATGTGTATTTTGGGATGGATGTTTTATTCGCTGTTTGTTGCAGTGTTGCATCTCGTGTAGCTGAAGGCTGCTGCGCGTTTGCACGAGCCGTTTGGTGAAGCAACAGCTACTTGGTTTACGGACGAAAAAAAGTTTCTGGGACGCGTAATTTTCTCTCTCTCTCTTCTGGAAGGATTTACACAAACACGCACGGATGCTATCGGTGGGTCGCTTTTGGCATGCGAACCTGTCATTGGTGGCCCGTTGGATTTGGGAATAGGGAATAGTTTTGGCCGCATTCCTGACTGGATTCGGCCCATGAGCTCCCTGTTTATATGCGGATCCTCAACTTCACTATCAGCTCCTTCTCTGTAAGTTACTTGTGTTTCTGTTTATATTTTAAGCGGAGTTTTTCTTGAAATGCAACTTTTTGTCATTTGTTGCGGCTTTACGCATGTTTCTTTATTGTGGCTTCAGCTTTTAAAATTTGCAAATGTATCTTAACTACTAAATATGCTTATAAATGCGAACAAATTTGGATATTCTAGGCTATATCTAAAGTTACGTGGAGTTCACTGAAAATGTCTTACCTTCTGTCTTTTATGATCAGTGATGGCTTTGTCAGACTCTTTTGTCAAGTTTATTTAACAAAATATTTTCACTTAGTTTATCTAAATGTATGCACACTTAGTGTGTGTGTATGTGCAGTTTTTCTTGCTTGCTTTTTTATTTTTAACGATAAAGACAGCGTGCAAAGTGTAAAATTATGAGTCTGCTTATTATGAAACATCAGATACCACTTTCACTATATGAGAAAAATGTCATTTAAAAATGTCGTCTTAAATGAAACCTGCAAGCCAACGCTAATGCAATAGGCACGTGATATAAAATTATAAAAGTAAACGTTTATAAAAACCTGTTATATGAACGTTTAAAAATAAGTCAAAATGGTTAAATCACCACTTAAATTTGTAGTTCCTCCTCAAGCGTCATGATTTTCAAAAGTGTGATTTTAATGCATTCAGTACGCGATCGTTTAGAACGTGCACATTTTTCGAACACTCCAATCTATTCAAATTCAGATTTGGATTCGCATTCAAAAAGCAACCCATTTATGTCTTTTCAGGAACAGTGTGGCCTACCTGTTGTTTTTTTTTTTTTAAAGTGTCGTTTAATCATCGTAGTGGCAATTAAAGTATCCCCAGGCTTCCTGCCCTGAAATCTGTGGACACAACAAGATCTTATAAAAATGAGACAGACTGACATGAGTTTGCTTTAGAAAGTTAACTTTGCCATTATAAATAAATGGGTTTTGGATTTCCTTAGTCAACAGCCTGTTAGTGGTAAACTCACAGAGCAAAGCTCTGTGTTGAAATAAACTAGAATCTTATTTGCAAAAATCAACCAATAATTAACTCTATCATAATTTAGATACTAATTAGAGTTGACCTAATGATAAAATCTGTCCATTCACAAAGTGATCGAGTTAGTCTTCAGCAATAAAATCATGATAAACTCATTAGGGTTGCGTTTTATAATGGGCCTCGATAAAGAACGAACATTAGCTTCAAATGTAATCAAAGAACACAGTACAGCTGATTCCAGGGGAACATCAGTGTTTTTCTTTGCACTGACATTATATCCTTTCTGTGTATTCTGATTTGAATATGAATAGGACGCTGATTAACGCCTTCAAATTACACATGCGGCAGACAGCGCTCTAAAACAACGCTTTCGCGAGAAAAGTTCTCTAAAGGTGACGTCATGTATTGCATTGGGAAATCTTTTTCAAAATCATGCTCATGCAGCAAACCCGGGAAGCACTGACGGTGATTTGCTAACTGTTTCTATCCAGCATGAGCAAAAATGCGTCTTGCAATCTCTAAGTGTATTAGTTATCAAACCTGTTAAGTTAATTGATTGACGCATGATTAGAAATGAAAATAAACTACAGTGCTCGTGTCCGAACTCGTGTTACAGCATCAAAATCCTGCATTGCTCACCTCTCACGTTAAAAAAAATCTGCCTGCAGAGGAACCCCACCGGCTGTCAGTCATCTCACAAGCATTAAAGCCTGCTATAAATGCAAGCGCACGATCACAGAACAGATCGATACCGAATTTACGCGCCAGATCTCTAGAGAGTGACGTGTGCGTGTCTACTGACTGAATGACTGATTCCCGCGTTTTTCTTTTTAGTGGTCCTGTTTTGAATGTTTGAAATCACATTTTTCTTTGTGCAAATGTGTTCTAAACTGCCAATAAAGTTAAACTGCAAGTCTTGTGATAGATAGAAGTGATATGATAGATAGATAAATGCATAAAACGATAGATCAATGTATATCTTAAATGCTTGGGATAAATGTGTCTACCAAGAGCATAAATGTATTTAAACGAATGCATGGGAACATTCATAGTTTTTTATCTAGAGTCTAGATAAAATAAATCACTGTTTAATAGTGATGTTGGAAAGTTGTCTTCTACATTATTAGTCTGTCTGTTCTTTAGAAAAGTTAGCCAAAGTTGCAGGTAGCTCTTAAAGCAGTGGCTGATGAAGGTGTTTTGTCGGCTTAGTGTGTAGGTGTCAGATAGTAGGTAGGTCTAAAGCATCAGAGCTTTGGTATGTCTGTGGCAAGGCTCGTTTAACAGCATTTTGACACGTGGGCCTTTAGTTTCTATCTGTCTTTTTCATAACTAGGCCTACGCACTCTCTGAAAGGTAGTTGTGCTTCAGAGTCTGATTTGAAATATTCACACTAGATATGTAGGGCCCTTGCTAGGGAGTGGTAACCAGAGTGCTTTATGGATTGTGCATGGGACCTAGGATCTCAGAACAGGGCCGGTTCTTGACAGCTATAGAAGGGTTTTTGTAAAGTAATCAATCTGAACTGCAAATAATATTTTTTGTTTTCAAATATGAACCCATTCAATTTTAGTTGTATTCCTAATATGTTGAAAACAGAAAAATGCTATTGTCGTCACAATAATTATGAATTACATGAATCATGTAAATGACAGCCCAACTTTCAATTCAAAACAGCAGAATTTGACCAAAACGAAAAAAAAAAAGTCGAATAGTTTGCATTGCTGAATATTACAGTCTACTGTTGCTATAGTAACGAATGCAACTTTCATCGCACAAGCTCTTATTTCAGTGTTGTTTAATTTCAATTTTCATTCTTACATTCAACATTAACAGCAAGTCAAAAGGGGTAAGCTTTCAACTAAACTGTATAGCCTACATGCATTTTAGACGCTTATATTATGCTCGTGCCCCGTCCATGCAAAACGTTATTGAATGATGTTTTTTTTTCTTTTAGAACATTAAAACTGCTCAGGTAATTTCAGTGGTAGGCTATGATACATATTCGTGTACTAAACTCCTCATAACTCGCAAACTCCCCGTGATAGCGCGCAAAAATTTCTGCCCGTTTTCGCTCGTTGTCAGCCTCTGCTTTTCTGCAACAGACTGAATGATGCCTCCGCGTGAATTCAGCGCGCCTTGCATTCAGCTAATAAAAGAAAATGTTGCAATTTTCTGGAGTTATTTTATGATTGTTTGGGTAGTCTCAGGCTACAGCTTAAACTTCTGAAAATACAGTCCGCTTCAGATTAGTTTTAATCTATTCACAAAAAAAAAAAAAAATTACATAATCTTTATCTAATTCTGATTGGGTGGGCAAGACAGTCATTTGGGTGGGCTTAGCCCACCCCTGCCCATGCCTGGAGCCGGCCCTGTCTCAGAAGATGCTTTTCTAATTGTTTCTCCTCTTGTTTTTATTTTGGGGATCACCTGCCCCGTCACTGTCCTCTCTGCTGCCCTCCTCAGCCCAGGTGATTGGTGGGAATTCCAGTGAGTGACCGACCGTACAGCCTGCAGTTCATGGTTGGGTGGAGCCCCTCAGATGGGATCCGTGTCCAGGGGGAGGCCGAGGAGGGGGGGATGGGGAGACACGGCTGCTGCTGACGGGATGTCCGCCCGAGGGTGGCTTCTGGGTGCGCTTCTACTTTTGACCCTGGCAACGGCGTCCGTGGCAAGGCCGTCGTCAAAGATTGCTGAAAAGGTGGAGACCGCGCGTGAACGTGAAGGTAAGGAATAAGAGCGACCATTCCTAGTTTTTACAGCAGGATCTTGTTAGGAATTCTCGATACTTCAGTGGTGACAAGAAAACAGATGCTTCTTTACTGCTTAATCGCTATAAAAACAACCTTCTTCTCCTACGCAGCTGCACCTATGTGTGAAAATATTTTGTTTTTAATTGGGGGAAGTCTTGGGGAAAATAAGGAATTTGGGTGAAACAAAACATTGCCGCGTGGAATTTCTCGTGGTATAGGTAGGATTCCTCATGGCTTCATACATCATTAGTTAGTGCAGATTTATGGGATTAAACTTTTCATAAACGGTTGTGTTCAGCCCTTCAAGACAGCCAGGAAAGTTCTGAGGACGTGCTGGTTTGCAATGATGTGTGGTTTGGAGGTTTTATGAGTTGCTGTATGCAAACCCTAGGAAGTACTTCTTTTGCATGGAGCACGTCTTTGAAACTCCGATAATTATGTGGAGAAAGCGGTTTGAGCGTATATCTGGCGTCTTTGAACTGCGAACCCTGAGGTTTTATAATGTATGGAATTATTTTTCGTATGCTGTATACTCACAGCAGCTCGTTTCGAAAGAGTCGCTTTTAGGATTTTTGTGGTTCCACTTGTAACGTCTCTTTTCCTTTCTCCCCCCATATTTTCTCTCTCTCCATCTGTCTGAGTTTAATGTTCTTCAGAGTTGAGGACCACACACATACCTGCTAGCTTGGCATGCAGATGCAAACCAAGCCGTATTAGTTTGTTTGGGAAGAAAATAAACCTTATATGCTTTCAGATTTGAACTAAAATGAAACGAGATTCTCCGCTCTTTTTGGAGGTTTCCTGACTTCCTTTTAACGGGATGTGGTTTGTCATCGTCTTCATTCCTAACTCTAAGTAAAAACATTCATTTTATTTGGTTCTTTGGCACTTTCTGAAGTGGTAAATTCCCAGTGGTGTATCCTGGCCCAGTTTTGCCACATTCTACCATTAGTACTTGCGATTATTGATGTGATTTTTCCATTTCGTTTGGGGCAGCAGTTAATGAGAACTGTTACGTTGGATAAATCTGCTTTTGTTCTTCTGGCTTTAATCACTATGTCAATTAAAGGGTTGTCAAACACAATCACTCGAAGCGTCACTGTCCAGATGCCCTTTGACCTCAGGGTTAAAAGAGGGCTATAGTAAGGTTAAAGGGAAAGTTCACCCCAAAATAAAATTCTGTCATTATTTACTCACCCTCGTGTTTTTCCAAACCTGCATGTCTTTCCTTTTTACAAAGTAAACAAAGTATATTTTGAAGAATCTCTGCTCTGAAATGGAAGCACATTGTGATCAATGGCTTTTGAGGATTTGACGACAAAAAAAGAACCAAAATGTTCAGTTTTTAAGTCTTTTGGTATAGATTTGTGTGATTAACAATCAAATTTAAGTTGTTACTCACTGAAAATTGGAGTAGACTTGTATGGACTACTTTTATGTTGCTTTTTATCCTTGAAACTCCTTATATTCTTCCTTTTTACGGGCAAAGAGCAGCTCGGAAATGTTTTAAAATATATTTCTTTTTCACAGAAGAAAGAAACTTATACAAGGGTGAGTAAATGTAGTAGTGCAAGTCTGCAGCCAAACCCTATTGACTGCATCGCGTCCCTTGTCAGTGTCGGGCACTTGCTTAGCAATTTGTTGCGATTAACAGGAAAGTG
>JAFVLL020034280.1:0-24548 GCA_021397915.2 Tor tambroides
TGTCAGTTTTCATTCTATAAGGCTTCATCCAACTGACAAGTTCGATTACCAGTATTTACTGTTTACTGAGTGTTTAGCAGTTGATGATTAACAAACGCGACAGAAAGCACATCATCAAAACTTAGTAGCCTAATCGACCATTTATCCCTCAATGGGAACGACAACTAGGCCAATCCCCTTTCACGAAACCGACACAAACGTTTATTATATGTTACAGTTTAACTTACAGTAACTTTAAACAATGTTCAGCTGTTCTTATGAAGGCATACTTACTTTCAAAACAGTTGATCCGGTCTTCATGATATGAACGTGATCACCTCGCTTGTTGCCCGCCTGTGCACATTGCGCATGCGTGGATTCAATAATAGAAACGCTCTCATTATCACAAGAAACTAAGTCATTATTACGAGAAACTAAGACATCATTACGAGAAAGTTTCTCATTATTACGAGAAAGTTTCTCATTATTATGAGAAACTAAGTCATTATTACGAGAAACTAAGTCATTATTGCGAGAAGGTTTCTCATTACGAGAAATTTTCACATTATTACGAGAAACTGTCATTATTATGAGAAACTAAGTCATTATTATGAGAAACTAAGTCATTATTACGAGAAATTTTCTCATTATTATGAGAAACTAAACCATTATTATGAGAAATTTTCTCATTATTATGAGAAACTAAGTCATTATTATGAGAAAGTTTCTCAATATAACAAGATACTAATTCATAATTATGAGAAAGTATCTCATTATTATGACTTACAGAATTATATTTTTCCTCAAGGTGGTGGAAACGGGCTTCCATAAGCTGTGTGTGTTGTCTGCCTCCCCTCTTCCCCCTCCGCTCCGCAGGGCACCACGCCCACTTTTTTTTTTTTTTTTTTAAAGCATTTTTTAAAACTGTGGTGAGAACTAACCAGTGCGGAAACGGGGTTTCATGACCCTTTAAAACATGTCACAGTCACGCAGCATTTACATAAATAAATCTCTAGAATTAGAACACCACATAAACAACTTAAAATCACATTAAATCTTTATTAAACTGTGAATTTGAAACTCATTTTGTAGTTCTACCACCAAATCATATAGGTGCAAAATGTATGATAGTGGGACAAAGTGGCACTTTTACTGTATATTTTAAGATTTTGTATCACTCAGCCTTTTTATTTCATTTTAAAACATGATTGCAGCATTTATTACAGTAAACTTTGCTTTTGTTAAATAACTCGCCTAATCATTTTTTTTTTTGAGTCATGCAAAACAGCATTAAAGGAGATGTAATAGATATAAAAGGACTGATCTACTGGTCTTTTTTAACTTATAAACACCACAACATTATTTATATAACTTTTATATTTATATAACTCTAAATTATTACTTTTTATTACACTATAATTGAATGCAACTAATAGAAAATGAGTCTGAAATGAGTTCTGGACCAGGCAGGACAATTTAGCTCACTTGATCTCACTTTCCAGAAACAAAAATATTTACAACATGATGAATGTGAAGAACTATTAAATAGTCTAGACTCTAAAGAACCTTTCTGTGCTACAAAGAACCTTTTGTGAAGTGGAAAGGTTCTTTGGATATTAAAGGTTCTTCATGGAACCATACACCCTGCCAAAGAAACATTTAAGAACCTTTTTTTAAGAGTGAAGGTCACACAGGAAAACTTTAAAAATCTCGCCTTCACTTTCATTTCGGACCATCTCCAAAAAGAAATAAAAATAATAATAAATAAAAAAATTAAACATACGATTTACAAGTTTATTTGATTAACATGTGTTTATCAAATTAGGAAACATAATTAGTGCTCTTGAAATACGAAATGGAGGCTTGTCCGGATTGAATTCCCTCCAAAGTCCAGACTTTGAGAAGGGCTGTTATAAAGTGATACCAAATTTTGCTTGGTACAATGTATTCTGATATTTAAATATCCATGAAGGATACAGGTGATGCTGCCTTAAAATTTGTCAAAATGAAAGTATCATAGCAGGCAATATTTGCATCAGAAACTTGCCTATAATGTCTGAGAATGCTGCCTAGTTAGGTGGTTAAGTAGGTTTTTGAAGAGCCAGTGAGATGAGATGTTGATTTTTTTTTTTTCTTTCAGTGTCATGGTTTGTGGGATAACAAGGAGGTGGAGATGCCAGACTTTTTTAAGAAACTTAAGAGAAAAACAGAGAAAAACAAGATGGCTGGAGGATCAAGACACCGAGAAGAAAACACAAGTAGACGAATGCCCTTCTTTACTTCATACGCTTCGTACACTTCTTTCCTTCAGAGACAGAGAGCAGAGAGTCCCGAGAGACAGGGTAAGATCTCCACATTGACATACATGGGGAACTTATATACAAATACATATAATACTTCTAACAGATAATGTACATATGTATACACAATCACACATTTCACACATGCAGGCCAGTTTGTTCTATCTTGATCTTGTTTTGTACTTTGTTATGCCATACATACGTATTTACATATCTATGCTAATATGATTATCAAATATTGTATCAGCAGATTCAAACCAAAGCAGGAAAAAATATTCACAGAAGAAGAAACACTGGGATGTGCCACTAAGCAGGAAAGAGCAAATAAAACAGTACATGAATGGCCGAATGCTGGAAGCCAAAGCTGCAGTCATAGAGCTGTAAGAGATCAATAACATGACATTTTTATTCATAGAAACATATGTATAACACATAGTTTGTATATACTTTGAAAATGTATTGTTCAAAAGAGCTTTACATAAACAAAAAGAATCATTTTAAAAAAAAATCCCACAGTGACATGAATATGTACATCACAGTGGCTTGATGCTCAGTTTGCTTTTTCTTCCATTCTGGGTAACAGAGATCTCTAGTGGTCATCCAGAATTTACAGAACCATAGTTACATTCATAACTACTATTCTTGTTTCATTCCTACTCACTGCCATAGCCATTGCCTAGCAGGTTAGTCATGAGGAATGAATCCATTACATTAACTTTGTAGAAAGGAGCAAATATGTATGTGTATGTGTAAACATACCTGGCAATAAAGCTCATTCTGATTCTGATAGGGGAAGTTGAATGACTCCATAGAAATTAGCCATGGAGATTCCCTGGAAGGTAGCCCTTCTACGTAAGGGTCAGTGGAAATTCTTTTAGACCATAGGTAGTCAGCTCTACAATAAAATGTATCTGTTTTGACATGAGATCGTCCCTTTGAGCACCACCATAGCAGAAAAATGGTTGGTCCAAATGGCTGGGTCTGGCAGTACACTCTCTACATACAGTAACACAGACATGAGAGGCAGAACCTATCATTATCATCAGGTTTGGAAAAATGGAAAGCAGTCAGCTTGATGGAGTGATTAAAAAACTGAGGCTGGGAAACCTTTGGTAGAAAAGATGGATTAAGCCAGAAGATGACTAACAATTCTTCCGGCAACCAGCGCCTTTACAGCTATTTCACAAACACAGTTGTTTGTACATTTCTTTGAAAAAGAAAGTGATAACTACCCTTATAGAAACTGTTTAATTGCAGTAAGCTAATACATTTGTGGTACAGTGGTACGTTTGTATTTGCTAAATTCCTACAGAAAATTGGCGTAAGTTTGGGGCTCTTCACTGGTATTGGAGAACCTATAGCAAACCTTGCAGAATTTGCTTAGTCTGTGACAAACCTTTGGTGCCTACTGGCTGACAATTATAAGACAAATAACAATCCACTTGTCACATGTAGTCTGTGTTGGTTTAGTTGTCCTTGTGTTGCCTGTCTGTTTCTTAGTTGGTTTCCTCATTTGTTAATTAGTCCTACACACCTGTTTCTGTTCTCCTTGATTACTCTCCTCTTTTATTTAAGCTCTGAGTTTTCCTTTGTTTCCTGTCTGGTAGCATGTATAGTACCAAGTTGTTACCAAATCTATCTACTAGTTTTTCCTCAGTGTTTAATCAGTAGAGGTCTGCTTAATCTTTGTGCATGTGTGTTTAAACATCACTAGCTGATCAAAAGATCAAAATTTAAATCAATATTGAAATTGCCTGAAATGGATATAAAATGTTTCTTACATGTGCAACCAATATTCAAAGAGAAATGTGAGTATATTTAGTGTATGGAAAAACATAATAGCATAATTTTCCTCTACATTTGTTTCTTAGTGCCCTAGTTTCCTGTGTTGGTTTTGTTGTTCTTTGCAGTTATATTTATGACTGATTCCCCATGATTGTATTCCCATGTATTTTTCTTTATCCAATTTACCATTGTGTGTGTGTGTGTGTGTGTGTGTGTGTGTGTACACCCATACCCATGCCAAAATTGGTTATGGTGAATTATGCTTAATATTTATTTCAAAAATATGCATCTTTTTGCTTGACAAAAAAAGTGACAAAAGAAAGTAAGACATTGTGTTAGAGATACTAACAAGGAATATTAGCTTTTTTTTTTTTTTACATTTTGACAAAACATTCCATGTTCACAATTATTTATACCCCTTCTCAATAATCACAGCTCTCAAATGGTTTTATAATGGGTGCCAAATTCATTGCACATTTCCAATAGGATTTTGGACCACTCCTCTTATGCATAGATTTCTAGGTCCTTGAGATTGGATGGCTTCCTTGACATCACTCTGGTCTTCAGTTCTCTCCACAAATTTTAATTTGGATTCAGGTCTGTACTCTGACTTGGCCACTCCAAAACGTTGATATTGTTCTCTGCAAACCATTTCTTGACCACTTTTGCTGTGTGTTTTGGATCGTTATCTTGTTGGAAGGTCCACTGTGTCTCCAGGCCAAGTTTTTCTGCAGACTGTCATATGTTTTGCTTCTGAATCTTAATGTAGTCCTCTTTTTCATGATGTCATTTACATTTACAATGTTGCCTGGCCCATTGGCTGAAAAACACCCCCAAAACATTATGTTCCCACCACCTAGTTTGATTGTGGAGATGATTTTCTTGGGGTTTAATGCTTCTTTTTTTCTCAAATAATAAATGACCCCTTAAAATCACTACTTTACATCAGTGGTCCTCTGGGGACCTTTTGCGAGTTTGTTGAATGGAATTTGAATCAAGTTTGCATTCACTGTGGGAGAGGTGGAAGAAGATCTTCCCATTACCACTCAAAAATCACCTGAACAGTTTTGTGTCCCAAGATTCAATGACTGAGGAGCTTGGTCCACCATGGACCACAACAGCCATGGCCACCCCAGCGGGCAAGTTCCAATGGTCTTGACAACGCTGTCCCTGCAAAACACAAATAGCCGTGAATGATTGTTTTCCTCTGGAATGATTTTTAGCCTTTGGAAGTCATGAGTAAATGAAACAGAATCCCTTCTGCTGCTCAGTCACAGCAAACATGCACTCCATTCATCTTATTTTCACAATTGCCATTTTATGTGCTTTGTTAGTCTATGCCATTTTATGTCTATGTCAGTATGTGTACTTCCAAAAACAGCATTGCATGCTGCCATATTACAGCAGTACAATAATACTCCTGCTCATATTAAACCATATTTTTTTTCTTTTTAGTGCTCTACAAATATACTTACCCATAAGGCAATTCTTCTATGACATCATCCACCCTGAGTACAGCCCTGTGTGCGATGTGTATGCACTAATGTTCCTGGTAGATGTGGTGAACTTCATCATTATTATATTTGGATACTGGGCCTTTGGAGTAAGTGCTGCTCTTACATACAATCCCTTTTTTCACTCTTCAATTTATTTTTAATTGAAATATTTCATTACAGAACTGCAGAAAAGTACTTTTCTATGGGGTCTTAATGTCGTCTATTTTCCAAAATATTATGAATGAGAATATGAAATAACAAAAGACAGAGAGTGGATTGCATCCATATGAATCTAAAACCTAGATTAAATCATAAAATTAAATGTTTTCTACCTCTTCAAATTCAGTCCTGGGTACCCATTCAGGGCCAGATTTGCAGAACACTATGCAAATAAATGGTGAAAATGTACAATGAACCACTGTTATGTAATGTGGTATAGAGGCTCACAAAGACAAGGAATAATAGTAGGAAGTAGACTTATACTACACTCTGGATACAGGAATAAACACAGGAGTAAATTACACATTTAATGTTAACAAGAACCAACAAACATTGAGAGAAAACTGAAGCCTTAAGCAAACAAAGGAACTAATGAGTTAATTAACAAGACACAGGTGAATATAATGACAAATAAGACAACTCAGGAAAACTAGGTCAAACAGGGCAGACAGAAAAAAGACACATTACAGTTCGCCCCCCTCCGGGAAGGCGTGTCCTCACACCATAAATCGTCCAACAGAGGAGGGAGGGCAGGGGCTCTGGTGGAGGGCATAGAGCAAAAGAAAATACGCTTGTGCGAGATGAACTACACTAGCCTGCCACTGGCTGGCGAGATCTGCTGGTTGGAGGTGGGGGAGGAGTAAAGAGATGGCCATCAGGTCAGACACTTCGTAATGTCTAGTGTGCTGAACCAACGTCATTCATTTTCCAAATATAAGCAAATAGTTTAACCAGAACTTTTTCTTCCAAACTTTTACTCTAATACAATAAGAATATAATTTACTAGACAGCCTAATCTTAATTTTTGTTAATGTTTTGTGTGTTTTATTTGAATATCAGATATTCAATAGCAGTATTGATTAAACGTAGGAACTTGTCTAAGAAAAACCACGCAACACACATTGTCATCACAGAATCTGATCAATGAGAATAAAGTGTGTCGTCATCAAGGCTTTAGCAGCCGATTTTGTATTCCATTGCTTTTTATGCATTGCTTTTGTCAGGCGGCAGCCGATCTTTGCGGCGCCGCATGAAGTCAAACAAGCAGTCCATGGAGGGTGGAAGATTGGAGGAGCCAGTGGGGAGCCAGGAGCAGGAAGAGCCAGGACGGGGCTCCAGGGTGGAGTCCAGGGAGGGGCCATGGTGTAGACTTGGTAGATGACACCATGGGGACGAGTGAAGGAGACGGAGCCGCTGGAGGTGGAGACCCAGGTGGAGCCAAGCAGACAGAGAGCCAGGGTGACAACCGAGGTTCAAATGGCCAAGACGGAGCTGACTGCTCATACGACTAAAGGGGGGACCCGGCCCCTCAGAGCCAGAGCCACTGAGGATAAAGCTGTAGCCGGAGGAAAGGAGGAGCTAGACAGAGCCTGAAGGATGGAGGGACGAGGCAAAGCTGGAGGAGTAGAATCCCAAGGTTGAAGAGGGTCGATGACTGACCAAGGCGGAGCCAGAGGGATGATGGGCCACAGTGGAGATGAGGGAGCAAGGAGCCACGGCAGAGCCTATGGGTCGGAGGGCTGAGGTGGAGTCCGGGACTCGAAGGCTTGAGGCAGAAACAGGGGATCCTCGTGTCTAAGTAGAGCTGGAGACTGGAAGGCCTGAGGCAGATCCTAACAACATGATAGAGCAGACTGAGGATGAGTTGAGGGACTGACAGGGACCAGCGTAGGCATGGCTGAGGAACTGGCTGGTTTTAGGAGAGGAGACAGGAGAGGGAGGCTGAGAGGGAACACGGGAAAACATGAGCTGGCCGGAACCAGCAGCTGGACAGCTGGTAGGTCCATATCGGGGGAAAGAAAAAGAGAAAAATGTAAACTGTATTGGTTGGTTTTTCTGTTATGTGGTATAGAGGCTTGCGAAGACGAGAAATAATACTAGGAAGTAAATTTTTATAACATCATTTTGGATACAAGAATAAATGCACACTTTTTTTTTTTTTTTTTTATTAAGCGAACAAAGCAATACAGACATACAAACAAATGGAGAGAAAAAAAAAATGTACCAAGAAGATGCAATTGCGGCAATTATGCTAGCTTATGGAGAGGCAGTAGGAAGAGGAGGTAAGGCATCATACAGGAGGAAACAGGTAAACAAGTAGACAAATAGGAAAAAAAAAAAAACATACATACAAATATAAACTTATACTTACAAACACACACACATTATATATATATATATATATATATATATATATATATATATATATAACACCTCAAAAAAATACAAATATCTTTACATCCAGAATATTTGAAGGTCTGATGCTTTGAAGGATTTTGTATGTTTGTTATTTTATAAAATGTTATTATTATTAATTATTATTATCATTAATAATAATAATAATTATTATTATTATTATTATTATTATTATTATTATCATTATTAATATTGTTGTTTTTTCCTTCTTAAAAAAGAAAGTAGATGTAGATGAGCAAACAGAAAGAAAGAAAAATACGAAGATAAAGAAGATAAGGAAGATTTATATATACAGATGAAACAGAGGAATAGAGAAGAAAGAAACAAGTTTTGTGGGGGGTGGGGTGGGGCTTCTGTTGTTGAGTGGCCCTTGACCGGTTTAAATGATTTCCTGCTTTTTCACATTTCACTGGAATGTAGGAAATTGTACATTCCCACTCCAAGATATCTTGGAAGGGTCCACCAAAATACTTTGGCAAAACCTTCCGGATCATTGTTGCATGACCCGGTTGCGTCTATGCCCTGGGTGTTTGGATATTAGTGAGAGTGACTCATTCACTGTTTTTGTACAGTGTTTGCTTTAGGACCGGTATCATATCTTATCTAGTCTGTTCCTGGTCTGCAGACCTGTTGGCCATGTGGTCCTGTGATGATCTCACTCTCTCTTGATGAACTCCAAGTAGGTCGAGAAAGACAGGAGGCAGGGAAGACTAGAAGAAAGACTAGAAGAAATAAGAGAAATGGAGAAAGGAAGGAAGAAAAGGGGGAAAAGAAATAAGAAAATTAAAAAAAAAAAAAAAAAAAAAGGAAAAAAGGAGGGGGGGGGATAACAAAATAAAATAAGATTTCTAAATAATTATGTATATTCTAAATAAGTATGCATATATGCTTTACACAGACTACCGAAATGAGGAAAAGGAAAGGGGGAAAAAAATAAATAAATAGAAGAAGGGAAAAAAAAACAATACCGCATAATATATTATGTTATCTTTGTCTTACATTTCCTTGTATTCTTTATACTTTATATGATGTAATAATATAGGTTCTAAACATATTTAGATCATTTTATTTCTATATATACACACACATACACATACACGTATATATCGTATATACACATACATACACACATACATATCTACACTCAAACCCATGTACATTCATATTTTATTTATTTATTTTATTTTCTCTTCCCTCCTTTCTTTTTATTAATATCATCAGGTTTGTCAGTGAGAGGCATCAATTCACCTGTCAGGGCATACTAATACTTAAAGAGATGGCAATCAGTAGTTGTAACCATTGTGTGATAGTAATATTATTTTTATTTTTCCAATTGATCAGAATTGTTTTCTTGGCGATAGCTAGAGACAGAAGTAAGGGTAATGTGTGTTCTGGTAAGAGATTTGTTTGTGCGATGTCACCTAGAAGGCATAGTGATGAAATTGCAGGGATATTGTGCTTAAGGAAAATAGATCATTTCTCTGTGAATTCGGTCCAAAATTTAGTAACTGGTGGACAAGACCAAAGGGCATGAAAATAGTTATCTTGTTTGTTGAGATTGCAATGTATACATATATTTGAATCTGATATTCCCATTTTGAACAATTTATGTTGTGTTAAATGTGTTCTGTGTATTACTTTGTATTGAATTAGTTGTATATTGGTGTTTTTATTTAAACTATATGTGTTAGAACAGACTTATTTACAAAAATTGTCATCTGTAGATATGTTAAGGTCATTTTCCCATTGTTTAATTGGTACCGAGTATGTAGTGTCTGTACTTAGTAATGCAGTGTATAATTTGGCTAGTAGTTTTTTGGAGTTGCTAATTTTTTTAATCTTCTCAATAAAAGGTGGAGTGTTAGGAAGATGTTTGCCAATCTTAATTCTAATAGCATGAGTAATTTGCAGATAATAAAAAATATTGATTCTTATCTAAATTATATTTTTGTATCAGTTCTGAGAAATCTATTAAATGGTTATCCACGAAGAGATGCTGTAAACGTGTGATGCCAGCTACTTTCCATTTTTCAGTAATGAGTGGAGATCTGTTAATGGTAAAATCTGGATTATGCCAAACAGGAGAGAGTGAGTGTGGTGTTATTGGATTATGGGTTATTTTATTAGTTTTCCACCATGCTAATAGAGTTGTACGAATTGTTGTATTGTTGAATAAATCATAAGTCTTAACTGCTTCAGTAATGTATAGTAAGTCAGATACAGAGATCTTTTTACATTCTGCCTGCTCCAAATGTAACCATGGGTTATGAAAATGATTACCGTTTATCCATTTACAGAGATACTGTAACTGTCCAGCTAAATGATAGTAGTGAAAATTAGGCTCCCCTAATCCACCCCTGTCCTTATTTTTTTGTAATGTGCTGATGCTAATTCTCTGTTTTGTTTTCCCAGTAGAAATGATTTATTTTGCTATTTAATGTGTTTAACCATTTCTTAGTTGGTTTAATAGGAATCATTGAAAATAGATAGTTGATTTTTGATAATATAGTCATTTTTATTGTAACGATTCTTCCTATAAGAGACAGCGGCAGGTTCATCCAACTTTTTAAGTTGTCTTCTATGGATTTGAGTAGCGGAATAAAATTAAGATGAAATAAATCTGACAGATTGGGAGAGATATTTATTCCTAGATGTGTGATATTGCCTATTTTAAATGGGATATTCTGATGTTCTATATACTGTATTGATTTATTTATTGGTAAAATTGTAGACTTTGACCAATTTATTGTGTAATCTGATATTTCAGAATGATCATTAATGAGGTTAATTACTTCTATAAGTGACTTTTCTGTTTTTTGTAGGTACAGTAAAATATCGTCTGCATATAATGAAATTTTATGAATACTTTTGCTTATTGAGAAGCCAGTGATATCATTTTGTCTTATTGCAGCTGCTAAGGGTTCTATAAATAATGCAAATAGGAGTAGAGAGAGTGGGCATCCTTGCCTGGTTCCTCGTAGTAACTGAAATGATGGTGAAATAATGTCGTTAGTGATACAGTAACTGAAGCCCTGGGTGTACTGTATAAGGTTTTAATCCAATGGATGAATGATTCTCCAAAACCAAATTTTTCTAATGTTGCGAAAATAAAATGTGTCAAAATGTGTGTAAAATTGTAGTGTCTAATGACACTACAATTGTGTTCTGTTATTTGCTGATAGACATTACGTTGAATAGGCGTCGTATGTTATCTGATGAGTGGTATCCTTTTGACCAGTTTGATCTGGATGAATAAGATTTGAAATTACTGTTTCTAAACGTACTGTTTCTTTACTGTTTCTAAAGCTTTTCTAATGATTTTGATGTCAGTGTTGATAAGGGATATAGGTCTGTAAATTGTGCATAATGAAGGATCTTTATTTGGTTTGAGTAAGACAGTGATTAGTGCCATATTCATTTGGTGAGGGATGGACGAGCTGTCATATTTAAAAACTGTGGTGAAATTGTTGAACGGAAGCGTTTATAAAATTCTGGTGGGAAACCACCTAAACCTGGTGCTTTATTATTTGGTAATGTAAATAGTGCTTTCTTATATTCATCATTTGTTAACGGTTTTTCTAATTCTTCTTTCTGAGTTGGGTCCAGTTAAGATAAGGTTTTGTTATGAAAATTTTTTTACTGATTTCCTTATTATGTATTTTATCATTATTGTACAAATTTTTGTAAAATGTCTGAAATGTTATGTTTATATCTTGTGGGGAGCATTATAGGTATAAGTGTTTTTTCCTTATTACATTTCAGCAAATTGGCTAGATACTTTCCTGATTTGTCATTATGTTCAAAATGAATAGATCGTAGACGTTGTTTTTGAAATTCAAATTTTTATTTTATTTATTTATAATTTCCTCAAGGTGACTTTGTTTGATTTATCTCATTCAGTATTTGTTCACTTGGGTTTTGTGAATACGTGCAGTGTAGTATTTTTATTTGATCCTCAAGGTCTTTCTCCAATTATTTTCTTATGTTTATATGTGGAGTATGTTATAATCTTCCCCCTCATTACTGCTTTTGCTGTTTCCCATAATGTTGTTGCAGATATGTTAGGGGTGTTGTTTATGTCAATGAAGGATGCCCACTCTCTTTTAAAATAATCATTAAATTCTTGGTCTTGAAGTAATGATGTGTTCATTCGCCATCTGCATGTGGTTTTTATGTTTCCATTGTGATTAAGAGTTATAAATTAATTTATAATTATAAATTAAGTTATAAATTAAGAATTATAAATTAAGAATTATAATAAACAAACAAATATATATTATAAAAGTAGACCGAGAAACAATAAATGCATTAAACTATACATTACAATCATAGCAAATGAATAAATCATATAAATGAAAAACTTAAAATAATGAATAAAACACAGATATAACAAATACATTAAATTATAAATTAAAATGCCCCATCGGGACAAGACCACGAGAATCAGATAAGCCCTTTGCACAATCTGAGATGGCTGCGGTTGGAATTGAACTGTGGGTTTCGTCTGGCCAGAGGAGAACTGGCCCCGCAACTGAGCCCCTGAGTTTTTTTCTCCATTCTGTCACAGAGGGAGTTTTGGTTCCTTGCCGCTGTCGCCTCTGGCTTGCTCAGTTGGGGACACTTAATTTCTAGTGATTATCGTCGATTTGATTGCACAGATACTATTTAAACTAAACTGAGCTAGACAATGACATCTCTGAATTCAATAATGAAATTCAGCCTTTAACTGAAAATTGAGTGTTTAATCTTATCATTATACATTACTGACACTCTATCCTCCAATTTGATTCTGTTAAGTGCTTTGACACAATCTGTATTGTTAAAAGCGCTATATAAATAAAGGTGACTTGACTTGAAGAGTGAGGGTAATTGGGGCATGATCTGAGATGACAATGGGTACAATTGTTGTATTTGATATATCTGACATAATGGAATTACTTGTTAAGAAAAAATATATGCAGGAGTATGATTTATGAACATGGGAGAAGTATGTATATTCTCTTGTTGTGTTTTTTTTCCCAGCTATCTCCAGCTATCGCCAATACCAAAATCTATCATATAAGGGTAAACGTACCTATTAAGCTCACGTACCCATTTAGCACACTTCCATTTTTGAGCTCAGATTATAAAAAGAAAAAAATAATGTATTATCCTACTTGATGTCTTAACCAATTGATATGTTTGTTACTATACACCTCCTATAATTTCAAGTCAGTCAGATCATTGCACACTGAGATATGGGTCTCCATGTGTTCACACGGTCAGGCGGCCATTTTGAAAGCTGTCTAAAAACTTTCACCAAAAGAGGAGCCCCTTAAATGTATGTTTTTTTTAGACGTTTAAGCCTTTATTTTGGGTAAGTTTCACTACTAATTGTAAAACTAAGAGATTAATGTTCAGACTTTTGCATATTATAACCTGGAACTTGGATGTGGGAAATAATTACATTAGATCCAAAAGATAGTTTTAGCAAAATAGCACAGATGCTACAGAACACAGTTAGCTGACTAGCTGTATAAGATTGTGTGCTACGCTAACTTATTACTTCACAGGCATTACTGGCTTGTACTTTTACATCCATAATATTATAAATTGACAGTTTATTGCTGGTCTGTCGTTTTACAGTGCTGTAATTTTTAAAGATTTCATATTATTTTAAGGTGAGCTTAAAGGGTACACTACTATGAAAATCACACAGCTTCAGTGTGACATCAATAAAGAAAAACTGGCCATCATACACTAAACGACTGAAGATCACACACTAGTAGACTTTAAATTCCTTCTGATCACAACAAACTCACACAGAAATGTGTGCATTGTTGCTAGGAGACATGTGACAAATGAAAACAATATGTTTTAAAATCTGCTGAAAATATCAAATATGTTTGATCTCCTCCAACTGGATGGAATCAAAGTCTGAAGGTAAAAAAAATTGTCTGTGACCATCATACACTACGTGATTTTCTATTAGATATGTCAGCTCAAATCTGCAGACTGTCTCTGACCTTTGGCAACTAGCATCAACTCCCTAGACTGTGAATCAGTGGAAAATCGGGGGAAAAATCATGTAGTGTATTCCAGCCTTACAGTACGAGACTATAGATAAGCTGACATTTATTTAATAAGAGACTTAATAATGAGGCTAGTTTCTGTGTTCATCGAAATTAATTACAGATGTAATTACATGCAGGTATTTTAAAGATATAAGTACAATGTAAAAACATGTATGTACACAATAAATACACTGTACCAAATCGAGGGGTGAGAACCAGGAGGGCGTAAGTGACATTTCACCAACTTTACAGGAGAGCCAAAACAAAAAAATTACCATAGTTTGGTCTGACTTTGTGTACTGATTTCAATTGTTTATAATACAAATTTGTACACTCATGGATGACAGTACTTTTGCCAGTAGAAAGAGCTCATTAAGAGCTTTCATTTGATGTATATATCTCCATTTCACCAAAAATGTCACTTACGCCCTCCTGGTTCTCACCCCTCGAAATGATTAATTTAAATGTAAGTAAATAGTAGTTAAGGCCACTTAATATAAAGTGGGACCAAATATTTTTGTGTGAGAGATTAATATTTTATTTTAACATAACTTCTTGTAGCGAAAACCAATATATTGTGCACTAAAAATGTCTCAATGTAGATTTTGGTGAGCTTAAAAAGTACGTTTACCCTACTGTTTTATAATTTCTGCGGAACGCCAAGTTTTCATCTGGTTTGGAGCATTAGATTTGTCTAATGTTGGATTAATAACTGTGTTAAAGTCTCCCCCTATGATTACAGCTGATTGTGAGAATTCTGATAATATTGAGAAGAAGCGAGAAGAGAAAATGTGTGAGAATTGTGAAGATTTAAGTTTCTTTTGTTCAGATTCCAACAGATGAGTTTCTTGTAATAAACATGTCAGCATTTAATTTTTTAAAGTTATTTAATATTTTGGACCCTTTGATTGGTAAATTAATGCCTCGTACATTTCAACTAACACATTTCATCCCTTTTTTTTCCCCCTTCCATTTCTTTTATTTACATTTAACATAAGACAAACAAATTCTATAACGTACAGCTGTAGTAAGTGTAAAGTACAAAAAGTGAATGACAAACATTACAAAAAGTACGTAGCATGCTTATTAAATGCGAGTTCCGGACACTTTGTTTTTATTGCATAGATGAATGGCGATCTAATAATCCAGCATTACTGGGTGTTAAATCCAAGTGACATCAGAGTCTCTGTAGTTTATCAACGCTGAGGTTTGCTCGTTTGGAACTGGTTGTTTAGTCCGAAATGAGTTCCTTGTAGCTCTCTAGCTTTGCTCTTCAGAAGTTCTTTGTGTTTATAATGTTCGAATTTTGCTACAATTGGTCTTGGTCATTTATCATCAGTCCGCCTTAGTTCAATTCGATGTATGCAATGAAAAGTGATTCCATTAACGGTTGTCATAGGGAGTTTTAACGCAGAGTGCATAAATTCTTTGATGGCTTCTTCTGGGTTATCTTGCATTGTTTCTGGTATTCCTGAGAATATAAAATTATCACGCATACTCCGGCACTGAAGGTCTAGGATGGTCTCTTTCATGTGTTTCTTGTCTAGAGTGAGATTGTCCAGTTGCGTTGTAAGCATTGTGATCTTTGCCTGAAGTTCGCCGTTTTCTTTTTTTAGTGAATCTAACTTGGATTGAGTAAATTCTAGGCTTGTTTTTAAGTGTTTTTAATGTCTTGGTGTAGTATTTCAAGAATGGCCAGTTTGGTGTTGATAGATTAGAGTACAGTAACCTCTACTGTTGTTGTGTTCTCATCTGTGTCCATTGAGTCTTCCCGACGCTGATGCTTTTTTTGTTGTTGAGGCATGTTGTTAAGTCCGGAAAAGTAGTCGTAAATGAATCGGTCAACTTCAAAGTTCACCACCGTTATAATTAACCAGTTGTTGCTTTTATTGTTGTATATGAATATTTTCAGTTACAATATTAGCTTCACTCGCTTAGTTGTTTACTGAAAGGGTGCCCTCATCTTTGGTTACATCTGTGTTCGTCGTCTCGCGAATGCACACTTAACGTTAATGAGAACTGACAAACACTGAGGGAGAACTGAAGGCTTAAGTGCACAAAGCAAATAAAAGAAATAATGAGTTAATTAACAAGACATAGGTGAATATAATAACGAATAAGACAACTCAGGAAAACTAGGTCAAACAGGGCATACAGAAAACAGACACATTACAAGGGATATCTTATTATACTTATAATATTGTAGTGGTATACTTATCTAGATAGATGGGTAAGTAAGTAAATAAATAAATAAATAAATAAACATTGTGTATGTACAGTTACAATGAGAAATAAAGCCCATTCTAATAGTGCTGGTCAGCTATATCTAGGAAATGCACAGCATCATGGTAACTTATATGTTTTTAAACCATCTTCTGCTTTTTACTACATATTGAAAAAAATTATAAGCATATCATTTGTATTTATCAATATTATAATCTCTATATTTGATGGCACTAAACATAAACCTACTCTCACCCCTTGCCTTTGAATGTGCAATAAGATCATATTTAGTTTCTACTCATCAAATCCTCTCTAGTAACAGCCCAATCTCACGGCAATTCGTACATATTTGGTGGCTAATTCGTACGAATTTGTACGACCTCACTCGTACAAATTCATACAATTTTTGCTAAATTGTACGTATTTTATGAGTTGCACAATTTGTATGAATTTGTGCGAATGACCTACACCTAACCCTGACCCTAAACCTACCCGTCACTCAAATCGTACAAAATCATATGAGTGAGGTCATACGAATTTGTACGAATTAGCCACCTTGTAAAATACGTACGAATTAGTCATGAGATAGTGTTGGTAAACCATCACTTTTAGATTATGTATGTAGTCAGTTCTCCGCAGTATTTGAGCATATTGAATTTCATTGTTTAGATATGACCACCACAAGTTTTGACTTGCTCATTTGTTTTTTTTCAGTGTGTATTTTTATGTGTCAATTAATAAGTGTATTGAATTATTGATACAGAAGCACAGCGCAGCTGCTGATATAACAGAGTCACTGTCAGAAGACCAGGTTCCTGAAGCTTTTCTCGTCATGCTTCTCATCCAGTTCAGTACCATGATTGTGGACCGAGCACTCTATCTTCGTAAAACTCTTCTTGGGAAGTGTGTTTTCCAGGTAGTGCTTGTGTTTGGGATCCACTTCTGGATGTTCTTCATACTGCCTGGTGTCACAGAGAGGTGAGGAAAAAATGCAGAACTATACTGTAAAAATGATATGACCAATAAGTTATGACAAGTTATGATTTTTGCAAGTGTTTTTACATTACTTTAACTCAACAAAATAAGCAATTTTTTTGCTAAGCTGATTTACTTAAAAATGTAAGGCAGCAACTTATACAGTGATATATGAATCACTGAAAATGATAATTGAAGTTTGAATACACATATTCACTCTTTATTATTACTACTTTTGTACAATTTATGAAATAACAAATGGAAATATAGTTGTGTAGTGATCAAAACAGGTTAAGGCCCTTTTACACCAAATGTGATGCGAAAGAAGTGAAACGGGGAGTGTTGATAGGCAGAGCAACTAAAAAAAAATTACTTCCATCCATTTGAAAACATCATATGCAGTTGGTGGGGTGGATTTTGGTGACCATAGCAGTGACCAGAGAGCTTCTGAAAAACTGAAAAACCATTGTCCTATACTCACTAACTCATCCAAAATATATATTTACTCTGTATGAAAAATTGCATACATTTGGTTCGTTTAAAAAAACAAAAAAGTACAAATATTTTGCCATTGGGAATGAATGTGAATAATTCTTCTCTGAAAACCTTCTCTAAAAAGCATTTTATATAATTTTGGTAAATGCATTTTGTTTTACAGATATTTCAATATTTTTATTCTAAAAGAAGACACTGATATTGAATGGTGTTTAGCAAATGTGGTGGCACACATGGTATTTGCATTCCATATTAGGGGTGTGCAGTTGAGCTAATGTCTGTATCTGTCGCAATCTCAAAATTATTTGTATCTGTATTTGGGTAAAATCTGGAGATGGGCAGGGCTTAGACTGGAATTTTGTCAAATTACATTTAAAATCTGTTTTAAATGTTCTCGCCACGGTGAGAAAAATGCACAAAAAAGACGAGGAAGAATTTCCAATAACATTTTAATAACCCACAGAAGGGTAATTCACAACAGGCAGGCAGGTCACACACATAGGGAACATTCACAATTCTGGACAAGGGAAGACAGGACAGACTACACTTTAAATACTGGAGTAAATTAAGATAATTAACAAGACACAGGCGAATGGAGGTTAACTAATGATGACTAGACGAGAACAGGAATGACCAAATATGGACACATGAGGGAGAAAACGCAACACAACAGGTCCATGAGGTGTGACACAAGGTAATGCAGCTATTTGATTTGTGATCATGCTATGCTAATTTCATTTACAGAGTTTACAATCATTACTGTATCATAGGGCTGGGTGACAGCCAAAAAAAAAAAAAAAAAAAAAAAACAAGAAAAAAGCATCACTGTAAACTTTTCATATCAGTCAATATCGATAATTATCACGATTGGTGGGAGACTGAAGATAAATATAACCTTGGTCAATTGTAACACTTCCAAATTATTCAATGAAATGCACACATAAGTCAAAATTTACTGGTATTACTAAATTTGTGGAGGCATTTGGTCCCCATAACGTAGGGAAAAACAGGTACACACAGTGCTGATTTCATTCATAGAGTTCGCTCATTCACTTCGCTTATCCATCGTAAAGCTAGGCATTGTAAACTCTATATTTGGTTATTTTGGTGAGGAGACAGGGCGAGGATGCATGTACACACAATGGAATTTTGTGCAGGTTCTGGAGTATGTACATTTTTAAAAATCTGAAAACCTTTTTGCATATGCAAAATCTGCTTTTTGTATGTACACAAAAGGTAGTCTTTTTTTTTTTTTTTTTTTTAGTTTTTTTTTTAGTTTTTGCATTTAAATAATTCCCATGCATTTTATTTATCTCCCAAATGGCTCTGTTTGTATTTGAGTCTATGCACTAAGATGAAGAAACACCTCCCCGCTTATAATGTGCATTTGAAAAAGCAACACATGCCAAACATCTTCCCTTGTCACAAAAGGAAGCTATTTCAAACACTTGTCTGATGTTGTGAGCATGTCTTTTTTTGTTGGACAATAGGTATAGAAATGCTTCTCATTAGACGTCAGGCTTCCATTATGAATGAAAGAGACACTGCATGTGTTTATAGTGCTAAATAATGACCAATCCATGAAAATAATACTTCTCTCAAAAGAAATTGGAAGTAGACATATGATAATCATTATTTTCTACAGTGTACAGAACTATACTGGAGTTTTAATTAAAGTGCACTACAGTTTTTGTTTGTTTGTTTGTTTTTTAAATTAATAAATAGCAAAAAAAAAAAAAAAAAAAAACTCTGGTGTGCCAAGCCATCAGAACTGAACCGAAACCTGTGGTTAATAAAACGAGGTATGTATTGAACCATGGGCTAACTGTACTGTTGCATCCCTACTGTTTACTCTAAAATAGTGTACAACAGCAATAGTACAAAGGTGTGTGAAAGAGTGCAGACCTGCTAGCTTTTGTAAAATATTTACCATTAAAACTTACATTTTGCACATTGTGCTATTACGATTTTGACATTATCCATCAATGAGCTTCACATAATAATGTAGCAGTCTTGGAATATATGAATCCCACGTGAACAGAATCCCACGTGATCTTGAACAAGCATGCCAACCAAGCCCGAATTCATCAAGGGCCTTCAACATCTCAGTTCAAACCTCATCCCCCCTGGCACCTTGCTACTTTGGAGTTTTTAGATTACCTCAGTGACTTCCGACAGGAAAATGGGCCAAAATTCGCCCAAGTCACTCAACCCTGCTTCAACCCTTCTGAGGGCATGTCCTCTGGCTTCAGGAGATCCTAAAAGTGTTCCTTCATCCTCCAAATTACATTGTCAGGCAACGCAAGCAAGTCCCCATCCAAAGTTGCAACACCCTGGACCAGTCCATGCTTTCCCTATCAAAAACGGTTTGATGATTTGCCAGAACCTCTTTGAAGCTGACCAAAAGTCCTTCTTCATGGCTTCTCTAATCTCCTCTCACACACAAGTTTTTGCTTCCCTGACCACTGCAGCTCTGGTCCTTATTTTATTTTATTTTATTTTATTTTTTTATTTGTTTAGTTAACAGGGACATTGTACATTAATAAAACATTTCTGTAAATGTATCAGGATTAGCCAAAGGCTATTTTCCATCCATAGACCCTGGACAGAATGTTACAAGTCACCCTAAAAAGATGTGATTAGAATACATAACAATTTAACATTTAACAATTACATAGCACAATCCATAAAACAATATATTAATAAAAACAATCAATAGAATAAAATAATACAAACAAATACATAACACAATCCAAAAAAGGACAGCCATCAAATATAGAATTCTAATGTTGACATAGTTGAGTACTAATTAACCATTTCTTTAACTGAACCCTGAATACCTCATATGTATCTAGATCTCTTATAGTTGTCAGAATAGTGTTCCATTCTTGTGTAGCTTTAACAGAAAATGCGGACCGACTAAAATTACTTAATCTAAGTGGTATAATACAGTCTCCTCTCAATTCACCTCTTGTAGAACGATAAACAGTTGTTCTAATGTTGACTAACTGATTAAGAGGGGGAGAAGTTAAACCATAAATGATCTTATACATCAAGCATGCATTTGCATACTTATTCATATTTTCCCAACTCAGCAGATTATACTTTTTCAATATTGAACAATGATGAAAATGTACCGGTTTCTTGTCAAGAACTTTAAGTGTACGTTTGTATAAGGACTCTAATGGTTTAGAGTCACTAAACTCACCTGAGACCAAGTCGTTAAACAGTAAGTCATGTGAGGAATAACCATAGAATGCATATACATTTTAGCTGCCTCAAATGACATATATTATCTTGTAAACCTAAAATTATAGAGATTGAACTTAACCTGCTTACAAACCTTTTTAACCTGAGCTTTAAATGTAAGTTTAGAATCAGTCAGTATTCCAAGTATTTATACTGAATAAAATTATGAACGCAACACTTTTGTTTTTGCCCCCATTTTTCATGAGCGGAACACAAAGGTCTAAGACTTTGGGGGCAAAGGCAAGGCAAGGCAAGTTTATTTATATAGCACATTTCATACACAGTGGTAATTCAAAGTGCTTTACATAAAAGGAAGTAAAATAGTCATTAAAAAAATAATAATCACAGCAATAAAAACAAGGAATTAAAAATAATAAAGACAAGGAATTAGAAATTGATTTAAAATGAATTTAAAACAGAAATAGAAAATGATTATACATAAAATACAGTGCAGTCAGTTCGGACGCAGCACAGTGCTCATTCAACAAATGCACAGCTAAACAGATGAGTTTTGAGTCTGGATTTAAATGTGGAAGAATAAGAATAAGAATAAGAATTCTATGATTAACAGTGTCAGTAACAGTGTCAGATGATCAAGGAACAGTGCTCCAAATACACCCTACACACTACACTTTGTCTAAAAGAATTTTAATATTTTCTATTAAAAAACAAACAAACAAACAAAAAATTGCCATCTCTGTTGAATACTTTGCTCTAAAACCAAACTGCATTTGATGCAATGAAAATTAACTATTACTCAAGTGATGGCTAATTTGCTCTGCAACTAATTTCTCCATAACCTTAGAAACGGTGGGTAAGATACTGATTGGCCTATAATTGTCAATAGAAAGGGATCTCCATTTTTAAATATTGGAACAACAACAGCCGACTTCCAAACACTTGGAAATTTACTCTGAGAAACTGAAAGGTTAATAATTCCAGTAATAGGTTTGATTAGTGTCGAGCTAGAATCTTTGAGAATAACAACATCTGTACCATATTTGTCTTTTGCTCTAGATGGTTTAAGAGATCTAATTGTTCTAACATATGAATCACTAACAGGTCTTATACTAAAAACAGGCTCCATTGCAGTAACTGGACAAACATTTATATACTCAGGCAGAAAGCAACGTGTAATGGTATCTACAGAGTCAATAAAATGATGATTAAAAATTTCTGCTACTTCAGCTGGATTGTTTATTGACTTTCCTTTTACTTTAAGTCCTAGAATTTTCCTGTCTTCATTATTTTGTCCTGTTAGTTTTTTTTTTTTTTTTTAACTGGTTCCAAATAATTCTAAAATTGCCTCTTGCTTTATTTATTATGGTAAGGAAGAAGTCTGCATTAGCTTTTCTGAATTTCTTTACCACACAGTTCCTTAACATAGTAAATCAATGTCTATCATGACTTAATTTACTTTTTAGTGAGATTTTTAAAGCATGATCCCGTTCTTTCATCAAATTTAAAATATCTACATTTATCCATGGGACCATGTTTTTTTTTTCTTTCTATAAATAAATTTACAGATGTAGTCTTTAATAATATTTTCTAATCTTTTTGTTAAAAAAAAAAAAAAAATCATAATCAGAACCTCATAATCAGAACCCAATAGTAGATTATCCCATTCTATCTCTTGAATAGCTCATTTAAAATTCTCCTGGTTATTCTTTGGTATCCCAGAGGATTCACATTTCTTAGCAAGTGAGTTAAATCTCTTCTTAGTTAATTTCCTAGTCATCAAAATCGTATTATGGTCAGACAGGCCAGTTAACATTTTAAAAGATTTCAGAATTCTCTCAGGTCTATTACTAAATATTAAGTCAATTTGACTTTTAGTAGAATTAGTTATTCGAGTAGGTCCACTAATTAATTGTTTAAGATCAAAGTTATCAGTTATCTGTTTAAGATTTTTCCTAGTGGATTTATCTTCCTAGTTAATGTTGAAATCACCCATAATAACTACCTCCTTGTTAAAATTATATTCTTTCAATAAAGTCTCAAATTTTTCATAAAAACTGCAATTTGAAGAGGGCGGACGATAAATTACAATAAGAGTAAATGACATTTGTGGTGATAAAACAATGTTTAAATCAATACATTCCACATTCCAATTCCTGGCTGTTTACCCACTGAATTTCATTACACTGAATACTATCCTTTACATATATATATATATCATTACCCCACCACCCTTGGAACCTACTTTGTCCTTTCTGAAAACATTAAAGCCAGGCACTTGAACTACTGCAGTACAAACATTTTTGTGAAGCGAAGTCTCTGATAAACAAAAAATCTAGGAAATCTAAATCTAAATTAGAGTTCAGTAAGAGACTTGAACATAAGAAGTATTAAATCAAAGTGTAATCAAGTGACCACCTAAAAGTCCCTTTATTTTAGCTTCAGGATCCCAAACTATTCTAGATTGATTGAAGGTTCGGAATATCTTCCATTTTATATATTTTTTTTTTATCGTCGCCAGATTAACCACTTTCTTATTTACACTTTCATCTTTGTCCCGTCTCCACGTAAATGATCTAAGTCCAAGTCAGTAATATCAGAGTTACTCCATGGATTGTCATCTCCTCTACTCCTCAAACCCATCGACAACCCAGTAGAGCCTCTGATCTTCACGCCAGCATCTAATCTGAACTCCGTGCTGGACGATCTCCGAAGCACATGCCGTAGATCATCAAACCAGGTAGAGTTATCACTAGCCTGATTTCCGCAATCCCCACACCAGCGCCGACACCTTGAGCAGGCCCGACATCCACAGCAATGCCTGTCGAACCAAAACAATGGAGGTTAGTTGGTTGAGTATAATCAAATATTAACTCGCCACAAAAACTGCATACCTGTGAGACAGCCACAACGTGCTTCACATCCTCTGTGATGTGATCTTCCTGCTCCATCCCAACACGGCGAGGACTAGGACACGAATGAACATCCCCAGACAACAGCACGGTCGGACCACCACCAGGCCGCCCGGCCTCCGCAGCCTCCACACCACTGCCGATGCCCCGGACAGACACACCACTCAAAGCAGCGCCTGCCGAACCAGAGAAAGGGAGGTTAGTTGGTTGGGTGTAATCAAACAGCAACTCACTACAAGAAGTTTGTACCTGTAAGACAGTTGTAGTGTGTGTTGTATCCGCTATGATAGAATCTTCCTGCTCCATTTTAATCTAAAAATACCAAGACAAGGATTAATATCTCCAGATAATAAGAAACAATTATAATAATCAACACATCACTATGTCGAAGCCGTGCTGGTGGCTTAGAGTGTCTCTTCACCTGGTAGTACAAGGATGGGAAAATAGTCGCTGCTCGAGCGTGCCTCCCATATCCAAAGTTTCCCACAACTTGGCTCGTTTGTTGGCTTGATATATCAAAGTTGTTTGGAGGTAATTTCCCATAAAAATGTTGGGAATTGAATCTGATACGAATTAAAAATGTATTAGTGCTAACCGGTCTTAAAAAGTTAAAGGTAACACTTTAGAATACTGTTTCTTACTTACTGCATAACTAATACAGAATTATTGAAGGACTAACAGGTAATTATTCATTAACACTTAACTCAC
>JAFVLL020034281.1:0-40489 GCA_021397915.2 Tor tambroides
AAAGAAACCTGGGCTTCCACACCACCTCAGCAGTGCCACAAACTGATCACCTCCATGCCATGCCGAATTGAGGCAGTAATTAAAGCAAAAGGAGCTCCTACCAAGTACTGAGTACATATACAGTAAATGAACATACTTTCCAGAAGGCCAACAATTCACTAATTTTTTTTTTTTTTTTGGTCTTATGAAGTATTCTAATTTATTGAGATGAATTGGTGGGTTTTGTTAAATGTGAGCCTTAATAACATTAAGAGGTCATGTGTCTTCCTTTTATATTTTGAATGTCTTGTTTATCAAGGTTGTCAAAATATAAAGGAATAAAGAAAAAAAACATTTTCAGGGTTTAAAAAACAGCTTTTATTGGTCATGATTACCTTTATTGAAACAACTTTAAATCTACACACACAGTGACAATTTTCTGTGGGAATACTAGAACATATTCAGCATCTCAGTATTAATTCAGCTCTCCTTACATCCAAATGTTCCTCTAGTGGCACTTAAGTGTGGAATCAAAATTAACATCAAAACTTTACTACTAATACTGTTTCAGTGACAGAAGACAAGTTAAAAATGAGTTAATCCAAAATCACTAATCATTATCCAGATCTAGACATTCTGCACTCAAAGTAATCTATGGACATGGTTTCATGTAACAAATGTACTGAATGTGGTCTTATGGCTTAGACAGGATTTCTTTGAAAGGGCTCCAGTTTTGACCCATTAAATAACTAGTCCTAACTATTCAACTGAAATAACACCATAAATCTGCAATGGAAAAATGCCTATATACAAAACTCCTGACAGGAGAAAAAAAAGTGTTGCTTAAACAGTAACAACTCCACTAAGGCCATGATGAAACCATTCAATTTTAAGGAAACATTTTTTGGCAGGTTTTGTTGTTTCACAATAAATTATTTTTGCATTATGTTACACCTGCATCAAATATAACACCACACTTCAAACAGACTTCTTACAACCTTAAGAATTTGTGTTGAGACTGATGAATGCTATGAAGATACCAAGCATATTTTAGCTGTGTAATATTCCTGACATCCAGAGGATGAGGGTCTGGACAGGTCTTTTTTAATTATGCAAATCGCTATATGGTAACTTGACTGATTTTAAAACATTCCTTGAGTCTCAACCTTTGAAGCAATATAGACAGTCAGAGACATTTGGCAGGATTCACTGGATTAACCACACAAAGCTGCCTCTAAATGCTCTTTTCAGCTACTTAACATCAGCTTAAAGAGCAACAGAATGAAGAGCAAGAAAAAAGACAAACAAAAAGGAGGATGATATGATTTCCTCAGGTCAGAGTTCAGATCTGCTGGCTCTGTGGATGATCTGATTATAATTTGATTTTCTCTTGGGTTTGTATTTGAGCAGCTTGCTGAAGTCAGTGAGGAGCCTCTCCCAGTAACAAGACACATCCTCCATACGGAGATGATCCAGAATAAAGTTCTGGCCCCTAAAGAAGTACAGAACCATAAATATTAGCATTAGCACAGACAATGTCTTAAAGGGATAGTTCAGCCAAAAATGAAAATTCTATGATCTCTATGATCTATGACTCATACTCATGTTGTTCCAACCCTATATGCAACTTTTTTTCTTCTGCAGAAAACAAAAGAAGCTAGTCTGAACAATACTTGTAACCAAACAGTTTGGTTTACCATTGACTTCCATGAACAACAAAAACACTAAAACATTTTATATCTTCTTATATATTCCAGAGAAAAAAGTCATACAGGTTTGGAACAACATGAGGGTAAGTGAACCGTGACAGAAATGTCTTTTTTTTTTGGTGAATCTCGTTAAAGCTGTATCTACCTGACAAACTAGTGTAAAGGATAAACTCATTAAAAGAATGAACAATTTGTTACCTTATAGCAATTTCTTCTGCTACAGCATCATTTTCTTTCACAAACTGAAGCAGCTCTCTAACAATAGAAAGAAAAACAGTTTAGATGCAGTTCTCTGCTGGTGTTCTCATTAACATTTCTATGAACACATCTCACTTGTTTGATGATAATTACTTTAACAGGTTGAACAATATGAAGGCGAGTAAACAATGACAACATTTCAGCTGAAGAGATTAAACAGATTACATATTCTATATATCCCCTAATTGTTAACATTTGATTGAAATTGACACTTCGATTGCTTATGGTCGTGTCATTTGATATAGAAATACAGATGGAACATACTTTGTGAAATGCAAATGATTTTGAGCACAAACTTAGATTTGAACCCTTTGTCATTGTTACTAGGCCCATTGATAAAGCTTCGCAAAAACGTGAATGGAGATAAAAACTAAAAGACAAATTTTCCAATTTTAGTGAACTATTTATAGGTTTATTCTGCAAAAACAAACATCACCTCCAATGGCTAATACAATTAAAAGCACAGAATGTAAAACACTTTGACCGTAAAATCACAACTGGGTACACAGGGAAATTAAGGGTGGATATCAATTAGCCAGAGGAAAATGTTACAGTTACCTGAGATCAGACAAGTCCTGTTTGACAGGAATGTAGTGAACCCAGGGCTTGAGCTGAGCGTAGAAGAACTCAAGCCAGTCCTCGCCGACGTGAAAAACCAGCGATCCACACAGAAACAGATGCTTCAAACGGAAGCTAGCAGCCACACCTCTGAAGTTAAAAAGGTATCTGAGGGATAGAGAGAACAGACAATCTATAGCAAAATGTCTTAATGCTGGTTCACTGAGAGACATCTCTTTCAGTGCTATAGCTCATGCAAAAGCAAAAATGAGACAGGACTTACTTGTATTCACAGTGGTCAACTAGGGGGATTTCTTTGGCTGGGGGTCTACCTAAAGTGTCCTGAGGAAAAACAAAAAAAAACAAAATAGTAGTTTTGATATGACAAAATCTAGAGCAGAGAGACACCGAATTTTGAGTTTGCTGAAAATATTAAAGCACCTCTCATCTAGATTTGTGTTTTCCAAGCCTGTCTTTGTATGCCCCTTAAATTCCAAGCAATAACAATACATATAAAACAGATTCCCAAGGCTAGGGCAGTAGACCAAAGGGGGTGCCCTTTCGGAATACCGCTTCCCCCGACCCGCGATTTCAACTGAGGGGGCCTTTAAACAAGTCCAATGCCCAGGGCATTGGTGAGTCATAATCTGGCCATGGTCCTGCCCTATATTATTTCTTTTTCAATAATCTATTACACTCTGAAACACATCACTGCATAGAAGAAAAGAGCTGATGCCACTTCCATGTCATTGTGCTTTTAACCTAAATCTATGAAATCTAGATTATTTTAACGAGCCTTGTCGAGTCAATTTACATTTATTTCTATAGCGCTGTATACAATACATATTGTTTCAAAGCAGCTTCACAATAACAAATGGGAAATAGCAGAATCAATGATGAAAACTGAATTAAGGAGACAGGAGTCAGATTCTTCCAAAAAGCAGCACTACAATAGTGTCATTAGCTCCAGACAGCTCAGTTCAATAACTAGGTACAGTTCATCAATTAGGAAAAAAAAAAAAATTTCAGCTGTACTAGAAGCACTACAGAAGACAATGATGTCATTATCCAGTTTAATTCAGTTGAAGTTTTGTTCTCATCTGGTGTCAGTCAGTGTGATCCTATCGATACATTTCTGAAAGTTAAGTGTCTTTCAGGCCCCAAATTAGCAAGACAAAGGCAACAGCAGCAAGGTACCCAAAACTCCATTAGGTGACAGAAATGGAGAAGAAGAAAATAATGCCAGAAACCAGGCTCAGTCAAGGGACCAGTTCAGCGGCCTAAGCGAATGAATGGTGTGATACTGATCAAGGATTCCTTTTATATGTTAAATAAGGATAAACAAACCTTCTCTGACTTCCAGGCCTGGTTCTTGGTGTACTCAGCATCCACAAGTTCAGGTGCTTCTCTTGAGAGAAGGATCAGAGGGTCCCTTTCTGAACTGGTCCTACAAATATTGGCAAAACTGATCAGCTTATGTTGAAAACAACACTGCATTTAACAGTATATTGGAGATACAACTGACCTAGAGCCTCTAAAGAATCCTTTTGGACTTTTTTTCTTCCAGGGCCATCGAGCAGCTGATCTGAAGAGTGTGAACTAAACATTAGAATGGCCTGAAATTGACTATAATGCAGTTAACCCTCTGAATACTCTCAAACATTCTTAAACCTTTGTTACCCACTTTTTTAGGTCATCCCTCATGAGGTCCCATCGGCCCAGTCCAGTGGGGTAAATGGGCCATACAGCAGGACCTCCCTCCCAAAACGTCCACGCAGGGTACATGATGTCCTGGTAGTCTGCCGTCTAAACAATGAACAAAATCATAACTATGACTTTAATACAATTAGAGCCCAAATAATACTAATTATGTCATGGAAATAAATAAACCAAGCACTTTTTGAATTTTGAAAATAGCATGTTCTATTCATGCATACTCTTTTACTAAAAAGATATATATTTATTTTCAGCATTATGGGGTCAGTCAGTGTTAGTAATCTGAAGGCAGAGGCACAAAGTAATGTACATTGCCTTAATATAATTAAGCAGGATATACCATATACTACTGGTATACCATACAATCAAATTAGTAGATTGTTCAATGGCGCTATACTGGGGTGTGGTTGTACACACCTTACTGAAAGAAAGTACAGGCAAGACTGGCTGAACCCATCCAGGAACCTGTGGATAGTCACGCACATTAATGAACACCTCCAAATCTGGCAACCGTTTAATCACTTTTAGGATGAAGTGCTCGACACCACTGCATCTGCAAAGAAAGGATAAATGTCTGACATTCAACATCCATATGCACACAATCATGGGTCTACCAAAAAAAAAAAAGAAAAAAAAAAAGAAATGTTACACTTCACCAACCTTGCTGGAAACATGCAGCTTTGTTCTCTGTACAACTTGTTCTCGATGATCTGGTAGTGCGTACCAACACCTCTGTGGACTGTGTCTGCCATCAACCCCTCAGATATACCGTTTTTAAATGGCCTAAGGTCATCTTTCAAGACACTGCAATCAAAGAGCGATGGAGGAAAGTCTACATTATACAGCTGCATGCATCTGCAGTGTGATTATTCTTTGGGAAGATCTGCTATGAACAAGGGCTACTTTAGAAGCTGACCTGAGATGACAGCTGCAGTTCTCCAGACTGCATGGCTGGTAATTATTTGTGGCTTCTGTGATCTTCCTGATGAATGACTGCCAGCATTTAGCTGATGGAAAGAGAGAGGAAAAAAATCTTTCAAAAACAATTTCTGTTCATTCAATATTTTTTCTAAAAACACAGATTGATGACAGCTATAATAGTAAGACATGCTGTACTTTCAAAACAGGGTTTTTGCAGGTTTTACTAAGGTAAATTTAAGACCAAGGACTAAATTATATGGAAGACAATACATCAAGAGTCTCTAAATGTAAATGTCTTGCATAAGCAATACATGAAATTTTGAAAATGCAATTTCCAACCGATCTCCATTACTTTTTAATTCATTTTACAACAAACCCTGTACCCTCTGATCACACTGCAAAAAAACAAAACAATGTTCTTCCTCAGTATTTTTGTCTTGTTTTCCAGTGCAAATGTCTAAATCATGACACATTTACTTGAGAAGCAAAAGGGCAAAAGATCAGTCTTGTTTTCTGAGAAATATCAAAATGTTTATCAAAGTTTATGATTAAACAAAAACAAACATTTGGCAGTGGTCTCAGAAAAATCAACCTAATTCAAAGGAAAAACAAGTTTTATTTCCCAATTGAAAGATATTTATTTTTTTAAGCATAAACTCACTTTTTTGTCCTCAGAAAACAAGACTTCGTATATAATCAATTCACATCACAAGTAAATGTAGGCTACCTTAAGGATGTTTGGATGTTAAATTGCAAAGCAAAACAAAAATACTGAGTAAGATATGAATTTTTTGGTAATGCATAAAATGACTTTATGAATTTAAGACTTCCAAAAACATCAGATTTGCTGGGTCTAAACTTCGCTGATGCTAAAGACAGGTACAGAAATCTACAGTATTAAGATTCGGATGTGAAAATTAACAAGTTAAAACGCGACTGACCAAAGATCGATGAATGTCAGCTTCAAAATAAAAATTCTCTAAGTTCTCACCGTTATCTGAAAGACACAATTCAACTCCATTCAGCAAAAGGATAAAAGACGGCATGAGCAGCCATGGAATCTCCATTTTTCTGCATCAACTAAGCGTGACTGGACCGATTTGAGGAGAAGTCGATGAATATGCTAGTATGGTCTGAAGCTAGATTAAAAGTCCCCACTTTGACATAAAGGCTATTAAATATAATAGTATTTTAGAGGCTCTCTAAACATTGGAATAACTAGGGAATTTTAGTAAAGTAATCATGCTGCACTTAGTGATGGACGCTTTCCAGGGACGCGCAAAGATTTCCTCAGGGGCTCAAATTCCAATTTAGCCTAGAAGTTACTAAAGCGTGGGTAAACATAGCCTAATTACTATTGCTGCATTATTAGCATAAAAGTTGCAATGTTATAAAGTCCATTCATGCCTTGATCTCGCTTGTTCTTGCCCCGACAGACTTCATTTCACATAGGCCTGTAGGTGGCACTTGGGCTTCATTTGCAGTTTTTTTTTTCAACTGCTTACACACAAAACCTTTGCTTGTCACACAGTTTCTGAAACCTGACACTCAAAACCCACAACCACACACCAAATCTGCAAAATCATACACTAATTCTTTTCCTTTGACTTTGAATTCTAATTCCTTTGACTCAGTTTTCAATTTCATAAAACACTTTTTTGTAAAACACAACACACAATTCTCTATGTAACACAAAAATCTAACAGGAAGTATCTTGATTTCCTTTTTCAAACACAACCAATCAAAATGCCACACTAATTCATCAGTTTGGTTAATTATGTTTGGTTTCTGTCCAACTGCACATGGTTGATGTATTTCTTTTCTTTCAAAAAACCAGCATATGCTGGTTAGGTGTGTTTTGAAGCTGGGATGCTGGTTTATGCTGGTCCTTTGCTGGTCGGACCAGTTTAGGACCAGCACATGACCAGCAAAGGACCAGCATAAACCAGCATCCCAGCTTCAAAACATACCAAACCAGCATATTCTGTTTTTTTCAGCAGGGCCCTGTATTCACAACCACAAATGCTTACAGTGAAAAAAAGGTGTCAATCTTGCTTTCGAGTTTACCGTGAATTTTTCAACATCTCTCTGCCAATTACTTTCGATCTTGTACAGAAATGTACACAGGAGCTCATGAAAGAAGAGTTTTAGGTTTTGAATAACTGTATGTATATGATATATACAAAAATATAATATTATGGCAAAGGTGTTTGCAGCGTAAGAAAAATGTTTGCTTTTGAGATGTTTGTGATATTTTGAATGCAGTGCTTCATTTTGCAAGAGATATGAGGCATTTTGCATTTTGTGTGTGCAATTCTTGGATTTTTGTGTAAAGTTTTGAATAAAAGAGGCAAAGTTTTGAATATGTGTGTAAGCAGTTGAAAAAAAACTGTAATGGGTGGTTATATGAAACCGTAAATCAATATACAATAAAGTAAATAAGTAATTGACTACGGGCCGTTGAATTACTGAAAAATAACAGGTCACTTGAAAATGTAAAGATAAAGTGTTAAATAGTGAGTATGAGTGAACTGGAGACATTAGCTTTAGCTTACCTCCACTTCAGGATGAAATAGTCTTAGAGAAAAGTATTATGGGGGAGGGGATAAAATAACTCTCTCTGTCTGTGTGTGTGTGTGTGTGTGTGTGTGTGTGTGTGTGTGTGTGTGTGTGTTTGTACATGCAATATTTTGGGGACAAATTTGTAAGTGATCTAACCCCTAACCCCTGACATCCAGGGACATCCTCATTTGTAAAAACGATATATAAAAATAAAGGAAATAAAAATCTAAAAATACAGAAAAATTCCTAGAGGGTTAGGGTTATAGGTTATAGTATTTATAATTAGCTAGGTATAAAAACAGAAGTTGTCTATGGGATATCCACATTTAAATAGCCAAGTAAACGTGTGTGTAGATATGTAAATATTTTATTATTATTATTATTATGGAATTCATTGTTATTTAGGTTGTTGTTATTTAATAATTCCACAGCCTAAGAACAATACTGTAAACTTTAACGGTCATTACAACCTAAAACTGAGCGGAATAGTGAAGTCTCACTACATTGTAACTGTTGCTATATTGTGACATGTTTTTAGGTTTAAAAGTGTTGAATGTAATTGCCTTTCAGATACCTCTCTCTGTAACTATGCTTCTGTACTTTATTTGTCATAAAGAAACATTCCATTTCAGTAAATTTATTCAAATTACATTGCCAAGATGCACATTTTCCTGAAAATAAAATTATTAGAATTAATTCGTCCTTTAGATAAAATGTTCTGTAAAGGTCAGATGCCCCTGGGGGCATCTTGCCCCAGATAGGGGGAGCATTTTTGCCCCAATGGTGGGGCAAGCTGGCCCCCTTTCATATTTTTCATTTTTGTGCCATTACAACTAAACTGTTAATTGTTTCAGTTTCTTTCCCATAATAGTCTGAGCGATGCATAATGATCCTCTACATGCTAAACTTATATGTAAATGTGTTACAGTTTATCAATAAACAGACATTGTTCTTAAGGGGGCTTCTTCTCCCATCTTACCCTCCTAAAATAACACTGGTCTGAGCCTAAATCCGGAGATTATGGTTTCTTCTCTTTTATTTTTATTTGAATACTGTAAAACCATCTGTCTGTTCTATATTCCTCCCATTGTTTTTGCCATCTGCTCCTCATTTGTTATTTGATTATGCACTTAACATTTATGTCTATATCTCTTTTCTTTGCAAAGTGCTTCTTTGCACTCCCATTTGCTATCTTCCTCCCTTTTACTCTCACATGAGCTGGTACCCATCATCTAAATCCTATATACAGTATAACCTTTGTAATATTTCATTCAAGATGTGTGCTTTTCAGTCAGTATATCCCCAGTGTTAACCCTATATTCCTGTTACAGAAAAAAAAACCTATAAAAGCTGTCACTGGGATGGCAGCTTTTCGAAAGGTACAAATATGTACCATTAAGGTACTAACATGTACATTTTAGGTACTAATATGTACCTTTAAGGCACTTATGAACACCTTAGGGTAAATAAGTTACATATTTGTACCTTTTGAAAGGGTACTGCAGTGACAGCTTTTGTACATTTTTTTTCTGAGAGTGTACCCTAGCTATAGGTACCTAGGACTCTTTGTCATGTGTTCGGGTGACCTATATTTTGATTTTTTTCACAATGATTATCATCTACATGCTGAGAGACTTGTACTGTCATTCCCTATGGTACTCATGTCTGTCCTCTTTTTCTTCAGATCATGATTTATTTTTAGCTTTTAAATGACTGGGTCACTAAAAGAGGCCTAAATTCACCAGGGGAATACTCATTGGAACGTCTATCAAGTATCTTATCCTATCATGTCTTTGCCTAATTGTTGGGAAGAGGAGAGGTGGTAGAGTGCTGAAGAACTACACATTGAGTCACATTTTGTTGGTCAGCCTCACTATCCTGTAGGATCTCTTACTTGGACTCTTTCCATCAGACTCTTCTTTTCATTCACCTGTTTAATCACTGCTACTATGCTGTCCATCTGGCTTGTCTTGGTTTTCTGCATGGATTTTCTCCTGTACTCTTCTGCAGAGGAGGGTCTAGAGTTTCCCAGTTTTGATGGCAAAGACAGAGTTCTTAATGTCAATGAGAGGAACTATAAGAAGGCATTAAAGAAGTATGACATGATGTGTTTGCTGTATCACGAACCCCTGCCTTCAGATAAGGAGCTCCAGCAGCAGTTTCACATGAGGGAGATGGTTCTGGAGGTAAGAAATTATTGAGCAAAAGAGGCGACTGAGGAATTTAGTGGATGAATAAGGACAGATATATTGAATGTTTTTTTGGACACTATTTGTCATTGACACAGTTTCCAGTTTCAGTATTTTAATCCAATTTTTTAACCTACGCGATCCCTGGAACATACATTAATACCCCCTGGTTGGAAATCATTGACTTGAAAATACTAGATCTGAGGTAGGCTCTTCAGGATAAGCAGCTGAGTGAAGTACTATAACCTAAATATCAAAAATTGTTTTAGATGCTCCATATAAAATTGTATCATATTACAATTGGCAGCACCAAGGTGTCAGACTGTACATCTGCTTTCTGTGTCTAGACAGTACCTGATGTGCAATTTAGTGTAAAGACTGACCTGATTTTGAGGCTAACAAAGGCTCTACAAACACCAATGCTGGGTCTGATTATGATAACAGAGTTAATGAAGTATATTTGACTATGCAGATATCAGCTATACATTATACAAAACTGATCCAGGTTCAAGACTCCTTAGATATGTGAGTGTTGCTCTAGACTGAATTGCTATTATAGACAACATATGTATATAATTTTCACACTATGAATGTACTGATGTGTCTCTACCATGCATCACCAGCTTGCTGCTCAAGTTCTTGAAGACAAGGATATTGGTTTTGGATTGGTAGACTCTCATAAAGATGCTAAGGTTGCCAAAAAGCTTGGTAAGGGGCTTTGTTCCAATGAGTCACTGTGCTAATTACAATGCTTTTTAGATAATAAAGTTTTCTTACTTTACCGTTTCTGTAACAAACACCTAATATGTCTTGGCATTGTTGAGGTTTGACACACAGCATCCTCACTGAATCATGTGATCTTTGTCCATTAGGTCTAGAGGAGGAAGGAAGCATCTATGTGTTTAAGGATGAAAGAGTGATTGAGTTTGATGGAGAGCTCTCTGCAGATACACTGGTTGAATTCCTGCTGGATGTGAGTGAAATTTGCTGGGCTGGATAAGGGTCAGGTCTCTGGCTGCAGCTGATTTTATGATTTGTGACCCTGGACCACAAAACCAGTCATAAGTGTAAATTTTTCAAAATTGAGATTTATACAACTTCTGAAAGCTGAATAAATATGCTTTCCATTGATGGTTTGTTAGGATAGGACAATATTTGGCTGAGATACAACTATTTGGAAATCTGGAATCTGAGGGTGCAAAAAAATCTAAATACTGAGAAAACTGCCTTTAAAGTTGTCCAAATGAAGTTCTTAGCAATGCATATTACTAATCAAAAATGAAGTTTTGATATATTTACGGAAGAAAATTTACTAAATATCTTCTTGGAACATTATCTTTACTTAATATCCTAATGATTTTTGGCATAAAATAAAAATCGATAATTTTGACCCATGCAATGTATTTTTGGCTATTGCTACAAATATACAGTACCTGTGCTACTTAAGACTGGTTTTGTGGTCCAGGGTCACATTTCTTAGCAGAGCATATATGATTATACTTATTCAATAACAGCACAAATGTATAATAAGATTCCTGTTCTGAATCAGTATTATTGTGTTTTGTAGTTACTTATTGCAAGAATATCATTTTAAACATAAAGTTTAGGGTAAACAGTTTTTTGCATGTATTGTGGTTGTGCTTTTTGATATGTTTTACTGTTTAAACAACTTTTGAGATTATGGATTCTGCTAACATGGTTCTCCCACTGCAAAAGTAGTAACCTGCATTTGCTACTTTAAAGAGTCATTTCTGCAGTTTTGGTGGTATAAATAAATGTATTAAATTTGATTAAGCAACATTAAATACATTTACATTTTTTATTTCATTTATATTAGATATTTTTTTACATATAAATAATATTTTTGAGTTAATTTTCAGTGATGTGTGTGTTTCACATCATTCTTCAGCTGCTGGAGGACCCAGTGGAGTTGATCAGTAATCCCATGGAACAACGTGCCTTTGAGCGAATGGATGAAGACATACGCCTTATCGGCTACTTTAAGGGTGAAGACTCTGAACGTGAGTGGCTTTTTTTCTTCCCAATAAACTTATTATTTTGCAGCTTGTGAAATTATGATCAGTACCATGTTTAGTCACCATGCAAACCATGCAATTGCATGAGGCCTCGTGGTCCAGGTGGGCCTCCCCGGAACATGATTTCTATCGAGGGGGACCTTGATAAAAACCTAACAAAGAAAAAAGAGAAGTGTGAAAAACCAACTCAAAGTCCAACTCAAACCAAAATGTGATCTACTGTGACATTACTCCCCTTCTAAAAGGCGTGTCCATCTGCCTTAACATAAGTCCAAAAGAAGAGGGAAGGAGGGGGCTTAGAAAGAGATTGTGGAGCTGGCAGAAGGGACCCCAAGGTCAAAGGAGGAGTCAGCAAGGGATGAGATAATGGTGGGAGGAGCCAAAGAGGAGTTAGAGACAGAGCAACACGCTTCATAATCTGAAAACCACGCTCACCGGGGGGTGACAATCCAACCTCTCCATTGACTTTGTATTGAGGGAAGCTGCCTCCTTGTTATTTCTGACTTATAACAAAAAACAGAACAATGTCTAAAAGCTGCTATGTGACAAGGTCTACAGTAAACGAGCTAAAAAAAACCCCAGAACTACGTTTTAATAAGCTGTCGACCCCAAAAAATGAGCTTTTAAGGACACAAAAGTAGAGCGCAATGTGTCATATCACTCTGAGAACTGCGCCCACTGGAGAGAAATGTAATCGGCGACAGGAAACATTCATTATTTTTAACCATGTCAATGATTATTTCACCATCCTATGTGAACCTGAGAGGAGGAGATATATTGAGAAACTATTGAAACTATTTTTTTGTTTGAAAAATGATCCAACTGAATGGCCCAACGTGAAATACATCTACAACTATTTGTGTCCTTAAACGCTCTTTTATTTTGGGTCGACAGCTTATAAAAACATAGTTCTGGGTTTTTTAGTTTGTTTACTGTACACATTGTCACACAACAGCTTTTATGCATTGTTCTGTTTTTTGTTATAAGTCAGAAATGATAAGGAGGCAGCTTCCCGCAATACAAAGTCAACCGAAGAACCGAAGGAGGGAGGAGCTATGGTGTAGTCAGGAACCTGACCAACCGAGGTGGAGAAGAGCCCAGGCAGATACTAACTAATGAGCCAAAGACCCAGGGTGACTCCTGAGGCCTTGAGGCCCAAGGCAGGGGTTCAGGCTCACAGGACTGAGGAGGAGACGGGGGCTCAGCAGGCCAGGCCAGAGCTGGAGGGAGTGAGTACTGAGGTGGAGCCGGAGGAAAGAAGGAGCCCGGAAGAAAAAGAGGGATGGAGGGATGAGGCACAGCCAGAGACCTGGAAGTCTGTGGTGGAAGCAGGTCAAAGACTGATCAAGCTGGAGCCAGAGGGACAAGAAAGCCATGTGGAGTCCAAGGAATGACGGAACTCGGTGGAGCTGAGGGAGCATGGAGCCCAGGGGGAGCCAAAGTGTCAGAGGGCCAAAGTGGAGTCCAGGGCTGGGAGGCCTGAGTGTAGCCAGGGGACAGAGCTGGAGACCTGGAAGCCCCCCGGTGACTCAGAGCAGCTGGATGGATGCACTGATGGAGGAACTGAGGGACTTAAGGGATATATCGGAGGCAGGGCTGGAGAACTGGCTGGATTTATCAGAGAAGGAGAGAGAAAAAACCTGGGCAGGAGCAATGTCACCGAAGCAGACTTTGCAATGGTTAACGAAGGAGATTCAGGGCTAGATGGAACCAGCCCAGACATAGGAGATTTAGGGATGGCAGGAACCAGTGGAGACATGGGAGATTCAGTGCTGGGCAGAACCAGTGGAGATACAGGAGACTTAGGGCTGGGCGGAAATAGTGGGGAAGTGAGGTTTTGGGGAATAAATCCTCATTTAATACCGCAGAGGCCAGCTGCAGCTCACCCTCAGCGATGGGAGTGTGGATGTGGCTCCACTACATGCCCTTGAACTCTATGAACATGGCCACTGGAACACACAAAGTTGCTGGCTCACGCACCTGGATAGACTTGTAGGCCAGCTTTGTCCTCTGGGATGGATGTGTCTGCAAACTTTGGCTCTATAGAGGGGATGAGCTTTGGCACATGGTCCGTGGTGGGCATCAGCTTGGGCTCTGGGTCTGTGGTGGGCTCTGGTTCAATTTTGACAGAGGTCTCGATGATTTGCTGGGTGGGCTGGACTGTGAGTCGGTAAAGATCCTCCTCTCTCTCAACGATAGTGAAGGGGGATCCACACTGGAGAAGAACCCAGTTCACATATTCCACAAACGTCTCTTAAGGAGCATTTCTGAGCAGGCATGTCTTTATCCGAGCACTGATTCCTGCCCCTGCACACAGACTCTGTCGTTGTCATTACGAGTTTGTACTCTTCGAGGGAGCGATCCCCCTGGGAGAGGAGGAGCTGCTAGATCATACTGTATGTTGGGTTCCATCTTTCTGTCACAGTGTGGTTGTAGCAGGGATAAAAGAGCAGGATCTAATAGCAGCACTCTCAATTTATTCAAACACTCGAAAAGGATCTCAGGATTACTCAGGAGATTACTCAGGATTCTCAAATATCAAGACTTATGGCTTTGGTTTTCTTGCAGTTTTAGAGTAAAACAGGTTTTGGAAAATATATATTTGATATAAAATTTTAAAATAGTATTTTTGTGCATATTTCATAATAATAAACATCTATAGCTTTTTCACTAAAAGTGTCTTCCAAGTGTCTTCTTTAAAAAGAGACCAAACTTAAGTCTGTGCTCCAAAGCATTTGAGATTTATGATAGTTTAAGTTGGAAATGTTATTTACAGGTCTATGCTCAAAAGATAACAAACAGGTAATAAATGGATCACTATTCCATAAAATTATTTATTACCATAACCCCCCCCCCCCAATACAAAATATTAAAAAAAAAAAACATTATCAGTCTAAAATATAGTACATTCATTTCATTGGGGAAGAATAAAAAATTCTGACATTTTTGACCGCCACGCAAACAACACCAGAGAGTTAACCAGGCGCTATGATAACCCCACAGAGAAAAAGGAAAAAGGTTTTATTTTCTTTACATGACTGCTATACAGCTTTTATTAAAAATCTCACTTCAGCTGGAAAGACTTTGCTATGACCTCTGGTTATGTTGTGAGAGCAGTAGCTGCGTGGTGCTTCAGCACTGCCACCATTTACCATGTTATTACAGCTTTTTAGATTTCTGTTTGTATTTTTCTTTCTTTCTTTTTATTTCTCAGATTATAAGGCCTTTCAGGTGACCGCAGAGAAGTTCCAACCATATGTGAAGTTTTTTGCCACTTTTGACAAAGGGGTGCGTACAGTCCATTCCTTTAGATAACAAGAATGAAACCATGAGATGTGTTATTCTGGTATAGAAGAATGTGTATTTACAACCATAAGAGTGAGAGAATACTTGTGTGTCCTCCATCTTTGAGGCAAAAGGATTATGTATTGGCTTCATTTGTACCTGTTTCATGCTGCAGGTGGCTAAACAACTGACTCTAAAAATGAATGAAATTGATTTCTATGAGCCCTTCATGGACGAGCCTGTCACCATTCCTGGCAAACCCAACACAGAGGAGGAGATAGTGGATTTTGTCAATCAACACAGAAGGTGATATCAGTGGCGTCCTCAGAACCTTGCCATTGCAAAAGATCATCTAAAATATGAATTTGCATTCTAAAAACACAGTGTTTGATCTTCACTCAGGCCTACTCTGAGAAAGCTCCGTGCTGAAGACATGTTTGAGACTTGGGTGAGCAAGACGATTGTGGTAGTGGCTGTAGGCCTATTAAATGTTAACTGTAAATTAAATGGCTGCTGGTTCTTTACTTGAAGTGATCTGTCTCTGCTCAATCAACAGGAGGATGACATGGACGGAATCCACATTGTCGCCTTTGCTGAGGAGGAGGATCCAGGTTTTCAATTCCTTACAACAGAGAACAAGCAGCTGATTTTTTTTGTCTTTTTTTACTGCCATCACCAAGTCTAGATTAAGTAGCACAGAATGATTGTCTTCATAGCATTTAACATTTAATTTGTGATTATTTCTTTTTCATTTCATAGACGGTTATGAATTCCTGGAAATTCTAAAGGAGGTTGCAAGGGACAATACTAAAAACCCAGATCTCAGCATAGTTTGGATTGATCCTGATGAATTTCCTCTGGTGAGACAATATTCCAACCATTTCTACACAGTGTTTCACTGCTTGAACTGAAACAAATTTAACAATGTTGTAATGGTTGATTTGTCTTCAGTTAACTACATACTGGGAGAAAACCTTTAAGGTGGACCTTTTCAGACCCCAGATTGGTGTGGTGAATGTGACTGATGTAAGTAACTTTGTTTATGATGTTATTTTCTTCTTTCTGTCCTCGCATTCATCACTTTGTTAAAACACTTTCATTTGAAAACGTCTCTTTAACCTACATTGTGATGTATGACACATCATACCCTTTTAAGAGAAAGCTTCAGGTAACATATTCATGATCACAACATAATAATCCATATAATCACATATTTTACAGGCGTAACGACTGCTTACTTTTACAAAAAAAAATAATATACAGAATAACATTGCTGCACAAATTTGAAAAGCATATGCTTCATAATTAATTCATTAATTCATTTATTCATTCATTCATTAGTAAATAAATACACACATTTTTTTTCTTAAAGACTGAATCATTTTTTTTAAATCAGTTAAATAAAAAAGTCTAATTTGAATTCGAAAAGTAAGACTGTGCAAGTCATTCTTCATTTGCTTTTAGTTATTTTATGTAAAAAAACAGTCTGGTATGCTGCTTGATATTGCAAACTGGTGTTTCTTAACATGGTAAAGAATTATAATAAACATAAACAAACTGGTTTGTAGCACAAATAGTTTAAGTTTACAGCACTTTTTTACTCTTCTAGTTATTTACCTACTGAATCAGAAGTCTCACACGTTCACAGAAAACAGCTTACTTCCATGTTGCAAAATAAGGTACAAAGCCCAAATATTCTGTATTCTTATCATCTTTTACTTAACTGTTTGTGTGTGTGTGTGTGTGTGTGTGTGTGTGTTGACCAGGCTGACAGTGTGTGGCTGACCATGCCTAATGATGAAGCTCTACCATCAGCTGAGGAGCTGGAGGACTGGATAGAGGATGTTCTCTCTGGAAAGGTCAACACTGAGGATGATGATGATGATGATGAGGATGACGACGACGACGACGATGATATCGATGATGATAGTAGCGATGAAGACCATTATGGTGATGATGATGATTAGTGGTATAAAACTATAACCCCAGAGTTCTGTAACGATCTGTCCACAGATTGTATTGATTCTGTTTATTTAAATGACTGATGGTTTATTAATTACAGAGTTGACTTGATATATTAGAGAACTGTCTGCATTGCCAGCAAGAGACATCTGATAATGTGTAATAATAGTGTTCTGTAGTATTACTTGTGATTTTTTGAGACATTTGGGATGTATCAACATGTTCAATAAATAACACAAAATATTATTCAGTTATATAGTCTGTTTGTATATGTACCTATACTTAATCATGTTTGGGGGACAAATTTGTAGAAGTGAGCTAAATCTGATTAAACTTCCTTTTGGCAGCATCTAGCATTACCCTAACTTGTAAAAACAATACGTAAAAATACAGGAAGTTTTCTATTTGGATTAGGTTATGGGATTTATAACTAGCTGTGTTTAAAAATATCAGAAGTCTATGGAACATCCCTATTCAGATAGTTATGTAAATGTGTTTGGGTTTCCTATGAACGTGAGAGCAGGGTCTCATGATTTCAGAGCCGTTCACATCTAACATCATTAGCTCAGCAAAGCCGCAAAGTAATTTAATTCAGTAGAAACTGCGTCTGTGCACCACCAGACTAAGGGATTAAACTGGAATGCAGAACACTTACACTCAGCCTCAGTTAACCTCACCTTCATATGGATGCTCTTTCCAACCAGATTTATGAGATAATCCAGATGCCGCCCATATGACTCATACCCATATGACTCGCCCATATGAAGTAGACCAAGCACATGACTGATGTGACCTTTGAGGGCAGCCAATCTCTATCAAAGCTGAGGTGAAAATCCAGTGTGGCAAGTTTAAAACTGCAGCTTCACCTTTGTACCGAATCACAGAAAGGCTTCTTGAGTGATTTACTGCCACGGCATGTATTTGCACATACAGTACAGTGTCTCACAGGGTTAAAAGTACACTCTAAACTTAGAGTGTGACATTGCTGATTTGTTTACACTTTCATTATTTGCAGTCAGAAGGAATGAATATTTATAATCTGGCCAATATGAGCAATGAGATTATGAACTAATTCAAAACAAAATATCAAAGTACAGTTGCTATCATGTAATCAAAACATGCCTACAGTTCACCAACCGCAACAAGTACACATACTTGGCAGTAAGAAAAGTTACAGATTAATTTCAGTGTTATTAAAAATGTCTGTTTTATTCAAATGTGTGATGTGATCTTTGAAGCATATTTGTTACAACAAAATCAGGCATACAAACGTTGGCCTTTGGCAAGTGAGATGCTAGCTGTAAATTGTGAATGACTTAATAACACACACACATACACACAATGTGTAAAAGCAGAGGCACAGTCACATTATGAGTGGTTTATATAAAGTAACTCAGTCCACACCATCACTGTCATAAAAAATGTCTTAATATAAAAGTATTAGCAAAAAATAGCATTTGATAACATTGGAATATAGAAGAGAATGAGGGACAAGTGAAGAATAATTATAACCCATGATAAAAACTCGTAATAAAAAGTGTAACTTAAAATGCCAGTCTATGTGCAAAACCAGGTCAATGACAATGTTAACACATCCATTTTTCCCCTCAAGAGGGTGCTGTTATGGTTAATTCTTCCAATGACAGAAAAACTTAAGTGATGACAAATAGAATTCTGACATCAAACTTGTATGAACAGACTTTCTTCTGTGGAACACAAAAGAAGATATTGTGAGAAGTGTCTCAGTGTTTGTTTTGCCCATGTAATGAAAGTCAATGGCAACCAAAACTGTTTAAAAACAATGCTTCAAAGAACTTCTGAGTGTGTGTGTGTATGTGTGTGTGTGTGTGTGTGTGTGTGTTCCTCAGGAGAAAGTCAAACGAGTTTGAAATTTAAATTTTTAGATAAATTATCCCTTTAACTGATATATTTCAAGCAGTCTTATGTTTCTGAATAAAAAGAAAATTAAATTGTATGTTATGCATAGATATGACATGAACACTTGTGATAATCCTTTTAAAATTCCCCACTCTGAAAAAAAATCTGTTTTAGAACAATTTTGCTTAAAACCAGTTTTGCTGTCCTTAACAAGGGCTGACAGCAACAACATTCTAAATCAAGGTAAAATGACCAATGGTCATGCCCGATCAGTTGTTTCTCAGCAGTTATCTCAACATTGGGAGACAAAACATTCCAGGTCTCTGAGAGGACATTCTTTAATCTCATGGACCTAGATGACATTCTCATGAGCCGTTCATGACAGTTTTTATAGCTACACTGCTGTGAAGCATAGAACAAGAAACAGGACAGGACACAAGAGATCACACATCATGTCTACTCATCTGAACAGCTCAAATTGAATCCATGTCCAATTACAACTCCCTACAGTCTGCTATAAAGAACACCTCTTAAAATATATGACATGCAGGGTACAGGCCAAGCACCTCTTTATTCCCAGAGATCTGGGATTTAAGTATATGGTTTTAGTGATAATATTTTTAATTTGTCATGAGGAAAAAAAAGAATTGTGCCACAAAGCAAAATAGGTACATGCTCTCCGTTAATTTCTTAAAAGTCTTGACTTTTGCACCATTAGCTTAACTGTATTCTTATCCATTTTTTTTTTATCTCACCAAGATCTTTTATCTCAATATCAGCTTTTCATGTCACAATTATTAGAATTTTGACTTCTCATAATTGACTTTTTGTCAGTTGATTTTTTAATCTCATAATTATAAACCTTAATCTCATAATTTAAAATTATTTCAGTTTTGACTTAAATCACAAATATAAGATTAAAAAGTTAGAGAGAAGTCAAATGAGGTCCAGTTCTTTGACATTTACTAAAAAACGTGTAATGTTGTAGTGTGTTATACAATGTGTTTGGCTTGAACATTTGCTTTAATGCTTGAGAACAGACCATGATTTTTTTTTTTTTGTTAATTTGTCACCTCTAATGCAAAATGTGTAAGTGGATCATTGTACTGATTGCACAATGTCTCTCACTCTCTCTCTCTCTCTCTATCTCACACACACACACACACACACACACACACACACACATACTCCAATACCTCCCATTGGTATACAATGTGCATATATATATATATATATATATATATATATATAAACAAAGACACATGTCCTATCAGCAGAAACAAGCGTGTTAAAAATGTGCATTGGAAATTTTTGATGTGCATTTACAGTAGTAGAAGGTCATTTGGCTGAGATGATGTGCTTGTGAACCTTATGATGGGAAAACCTGTCGCTATAATGATACAGTAATTGGCCAATGTTTCTCAAAGTCTCATCTGTGCAGCTCCAATTGCACTATTGTGGATCTTGCAGAAAGTCTACAGATTATATTCCCAGAGTGTTTTTATAAAGAGTAGTAAGGCAGAGAAAATGTGCCCATTTGAGTCCATCCTGTGGTCCATTGAAAAAGTATTTGACTGCACCCACTATCCTCCATCCTTTACTGTTTCTGTATTTTACAAACATTAATAAGTAGTCTTCGGTAATTATATTCATCCTCCATAACAGTTTTATCTGATCTGATTTTGTTTGATTTGACTGCAAACGTGTTAATTCCGATGAACATGTAAGCACGAACAAAACAAACTCAAAAGAAAAAGGAATACATTGAAATATTTGATATATATTACTTGAAAGTCAAATAAAAATACATCCCAGAAGAAAATCAGTTTTTGCTGAAAAAAACAAAACAAGAAAAAAACTCTAAACTGAAGTCTCAGACTGCAGTCGAAGCACAAACTTGTGTGACTTTGGGTCGATGAATTCTTCAGCAAGCTGAATATAAGGTATCTTTTTGGTAGTGACCACTAGACTAAAGTCGATGCATTTGAGCAGAAAAACGGCCCCATCTTTCAGACCACTGGTAACTGAGGCTTCGCTGATAAGGGTCCACTGCCTGGCAAGCCAGCGGTCCTTTCCATACTGCAGTGTAGGGCCTGTGGTCAGATAACTCTCCAGAAATGCCTGAAAAACAAAAACACAAAAATGCACAATACTTCAGCATTAAAGTCATCTAACATTAGACACAAGTTGATGAGAGTTTGAGCAATAATGAGTCAAGCAAACATATCTTTGACTCAACTAAAAGTTCCACTGACTTGTTCTGAAAGCTGACACATTGTATCAGTCTTAATACATACGACATCCTAGATTCTGCTCAATCATGGCATACTGCTATCAAATATTTGTGCATTATGAGAGAAAAACTATATTTTTATAGTTTTAGGTCTCGCGTAGCACTCACAGAGTAATAGTTAAATACACTTCATGTCTATAGCTGCATCTAAAAGCTTAGAAAGTTGACTTGTTCCCTTGCTGCCCTACCAGACAATGACTTTGCAGACAGTGATTGCGCATGAAGGTGCCTCACGAAACTGATTTCAGAAAGACTTTAGAGGCAGCATAATAGTTTAATGATTTACAACAAAACAGTATAGGTTCGGTGACAACTTTCAGGCACAATCTTTATTTTTTAAACTCAAATGTCACGGAATGGAATGTACAGGATTGTGGGATATCATAGGCAGCAAAGGATACATTAATGCTGCCTTCAAAAATTGACCAGATGAAAGCATCTCAGCTGACAGTATATCGTCATTAGATTCGGACATGCCTGGTTGCCTTCCTATCTCCGTATGCTGCCAGTCTTTATTGTAAAATGAACCCCTTCAAGATTATACATGATTATCCTGTCTGGGATTATTCTGTGATAAAAACCATCTGACTGGGATTCTCACTGTCAGTGGCCTCACCTTGGGTGTCATGTTGTTTGTGATGCAGAATGCCAAGTGCTGCTGTATGCTCTCCATGCTGTGAAGATGTTGTTGTCTGGTGGTGCGGAGGTATTTCTGCAGTGCTCGGGCCATGGAAGGGAAGATGGCTTGAGCCGCTTCACGTGGGTCCATCACGTCACCAGGTGCCTTCTTCTGCTCCTCCTCTTGCATGCGACAAACGTGTGTAAATGCCTCCTCCACTGCCACCACCAGCCTGAAAAAGGAAAGGGTGTAACTTGTCACACAGTCTCAAATTTCTCAAGTTCAGTTTCACAATCTCTCAGTTGTCTAGAGCAGTGATTCCCAAAGTGTGAGGCATTGTAAACTGGAGAATCCAATAGACGTACACTAAGCACACTGTACAAAAAAAAGAGGATTCAAAGTTGTTTCTCTTGCTGTTTCTTTGCAATTATTTGTGAAATGTACTAGCAATCTCTGAATGAAAATGGTTTCAAAAGTAAATCCTACATCAAATTTTTAGTGTAGTTCTCAAATCATGTTCACATTTAAATCTACGGTGTTGACAATATATGTGACAACGACTGAAGTTTGTGTGCAGTTTATTCTTCTCTATCTTCTTCCTGTTATGTTATGTGCTTATGTAAATTCACATTCTCATGTGCATCAGATTCAGGGACAAAAATGTACTGCTCTGCTACTTTAAAAAGCAGAGTCACCAAACATATGAGAACCTCTGCTCTAGAAAAACTGAGTAATGCAACCTTTTGTCTGATTTAATCACTTAATCACTATTAGAAATGATCCCATTTCACGCTGAGAATCTATTTCTATCATGATTCATTCATGCTCAATATGATAAGCTGGCACTATCACTGATAAAAAAGCATACTGCAAGTCTCTAAGCTTATCTCTCCATCTTTTCATCATTTATTCCTTATATGTAAAATTATTTGCCAAATATCTTTCTAAATCTCTACACTAATGTTCTCTCACCTAGCCCTGCGTTTGCGGACACGTCTCTCATGCTCGGCCTCTTCGTAGTAGAGTTCGTTATGACTGCTGTCTCGGCGGCGGGCAGCAGCAGCAATCATTGCTCGAGACTGAGACTGGGCTATACCAGCAGCTGCATTATTCCCTCCTGGACCTGACCATGATGGGACACACATGCATTGAAATGGTTTAGTCAAGTCATCTTGATAGCGTTTTTTTACATTGACAGATTGTGTCAAAGCCGATTCACAGTGATGAACAAGAAAGATAGCAGAATCAATTATGGAAACTCAACTATATAGACAGTTCTGCTGCAGAGCAGTTTTAAAAGACAACAGTGTCATTTCTCAGAACAAGTCAGTTCAGTGTTGGTTCAGTTCAAATTAATAAGTGTGAATTTGTCAATTTTACAAAAGGCAGCAATATCGTTATTCAGATTTAGGCAGTTCAATGTTGATTCAGCTCAGTTTGATAACAGTGTCAATGCTGCAAGATGTGATTCAGATATGGAGCAGCTCCACAGAACACAACAGTTCAACTTTATTCAATTCAAGTGTTTGTTCTCATTCGGTGGTGTTCATTTAATAGATTAATGCTGAACCACATAGTCTGTATGAGAAGTTACTGTGTAGAGAGGTGTGTGTAATGGGTGGAACTTAACTCATCATAATAGATGAGATTATGATCCAAAAAATGAGTAATGAGAGAAACATCTGAGATGTACTGCTAAAAGAAATCTAAAAGGAATAGATCACCTAAAAATGAAAAGTCATCTTTTACTCTTGCCCTATATAGTTACATGACTTTCTGGTTGTGCACATCAACACTCTGGTGTCAAGTAAAAATGCTATTTAAACAAAACTGTTTCTTTAAATTTTGTGAGACTGTGCTTTAGTGACATTTACCAATCAAGCAGGGGTCTGACTGGAAAGATGTTTTGGCTTATAATATATGGCCGGTTTTAATGCCTGGCAGCAAGTCATTGACATGTTTCCTCCTGTTTTTTCTACAGTTTCAATGCTTTCAGGATTCTTTTGATTCACAAAACTGGTATGAATGATTTATTCACGATTTCAGTTTGTTCCGCACACAAATCTTTCATACTGCTTTCAAAGAAGAGTGTGGATTACTTTACACTGCTTTTGTGTACTTGTTAAAGCACGAAAGCTTCACCACCATTCATTGTAACTGCATGAAAAAAAAATGCTACCAGTAAACTTCTTCCTTTGCATTCCACAGCAGAAAGAAAGAAAGTCATGTGGATTTGGAATGACATGAGGGTGAATAAATATGACATGTTTCATTTTGGGATGAACAATGCCTTCAAAATTCCTTCACCTTACCCACTATTTTTAAGGTATTTAAATCCAGCCTCTCTTGTGTCTAGGTGTCAAAAGTCTGTTCCCATATTCATCTATGGAAACTTCAAAGATAATATTTTGTGCATGTAATAAATATGCAGCTGGTTAATATGCAGCAGAATCTGTGTCTACCAGGAGCTGCTGTCAGTGTGTGTTGATAGTGGGCTGGATGGTGAATAAGTGATGAGGAAGTTCAGATCTCATCTGTTTCTCTATTCATCTCTCAAACTGAAGGAGACAAGCTGAAAAAATATACTTAAGATCCATGCAAGAAAAACTTTTGTTTATCTTCAAAAGCAAAAACGAATGGTTATATACAATATAACTGTTAGATCATGGTAGGTTTAAAGAAGCGCACAACGATAGAGAATTCAAGTAGAACAATCTTTAATAACAAACACTCTGGAATACCCAGGAAACAGGGGCCAGCGACTTGGCTGATGAAACCAGAGGGACAATGGACGGAGACGGAGACAATGGAGGTGGGGACCCAGGCGGAGCCAAGGATATGGAAATCGGAGGCCTGGAAGGCTGAGGCGGCACTGCAGACAGGTGGAAACAGGCTCAGGCTTGGCAGGCTGGAGCAGAATCAGTGGGAGTGAGGTCCAAGGAAGAAGCAGAGAAAATGAGGAGCATAGCAGAGTGTGAGGACTGATGGACCCCGGTGGAGCTGAAGGGTCAGAAGGCTGAGGTGGAGTCCAGGTGGAGACCAGAAGAACCAAGGTGCATCCATGCAGCATAGTGGAGTAAATGAAGGAAGAGCCGAGGATCTGGAGGGAACCAGTGTAAGTAGGCTGACGGACTGGCTCGCTTTGGAGGAGGCGGGAGAGGGAGGCTGGGTGGGCTCTCTGAAGACCCAGGATTTTCTGAGCTGGACAGAAGCAGTGGAAACACAGAACACTTTGAGCTGGGCGGAACCAGTGGAGTCACAGGAGATTTGGAGATGGTCGGGATCAGCGGGGACAGGAAATTCAGGGTAGCATCCTTTTCCAAATCATATTATGAGTGGGAATCTTTTGGAATCACATGATTCAAAATTTATTGTTGGGGTCATGCTTTAATTAAAAAATGATTTCTGAATTGAATTTTGATTTGATATATGCATAGATCTGATTTTAGATTTCATTCTAAACTTTGAATTTTATTTTATGTAACTAAAATTAAAATGAAACTGAAAATATTATTTTAGTATTATTTCAACCTGTGTACACAAGTCCTCTACAGAACCTTTAACAGAAACGGGTGATCTAAAACAGTGGGTCCCAACATTTGGTCCTTAAAACCCCAGAGATTTCACAAATACAACCTATAGATGTAATCAAATATTAATTAAGGTTTTTTGAATTATTATTTTTCAATGTCACATTATTGTTTTACTTAATAATATCTAGGCTAAGTATTTTATATTTAACCATTTTATTCATAATAAATTACATTGCCTTTTAATTTTGGAGGATGTTGACAACACTAGTCACATTGTTTATATTTATTCCCCTGGTATACAGCATTGCCATGTCTGATTATTACACTGTGTTTTTAAGGGATTGTTTCGCTTTTTTTGAGGTATCTGATATCTTGAGATAGCTATTTGATGCAGAGAGGGAATAGCTCAGAAGAGAATAGCAATATGCAAACTGAACAGCAGCTACTGTCATTACTCTAGCCTGGTGGAGACTGTATCGAATCAAAGGAAGTGATTATCAGCTGGTTTTGACTGGTGGTCAATCGTTTTTGCTTTTACAAGTAGGTATTGTTCCTCACCTCAGCAACTGGTTGCACGTCCATGTTGAATGTGCTTCTCAAGTGTAAAAAGTACCTATGCACATAAGGGGTGGCAAGATTGCAAGAAAAGCTTGACATGTGCCGGTAACTATAAATGATTTCATCGATATAAGAAAAGCGGTTGTCATAACGCCTCCCCCTGCCCTGTGCATTCCCTAAACTGTCCGGGTATTGCACTGCTCTCGCAGTTGACTTCCACAATCTCTGTTCCGACATCACGTTATTAACAAACATTTACAAAATCGATTTTTGAAACGGACTCCTTTATTGCGGCAGGGCTTGGGCTCTCCATCTGCGGTGGGCTCTGGCATCTTGTCCATGCAAAGCGTGGGAGGTGGCTGGCTCCACCAGCAAATGGAGATCTGCAACTCACCAGCACCTATTACACCAACGCGGCAAAATCCTCTTGAGGACCAACAACGGGCAGGTGTACCTTTGTGCACAGGGAGCAATCCGGGTAGTTAGTGTGGCATGCCAACTGCAGAAATCCACTATTGTGGTCCTCGAGAAACTACACTGGAACTCCACTGGAAAGCAGAAGAAAGCAGAGCACATGGAGGACTGTGCGACCCTTCGAGGGTATTCTTCCCCAGACCATCACTGACCCGCCGTCAAAACAGTCATGCTGGATGGAGCCAATGCCAATTGTGGTGTTCTCTGGCAAATGCTAGTCGAGCTGTATGGTGCTGGGCTGTGAGCACAGGTCCCACTAGAGGATGTTGGGCCCTCATGCTACCCTCATGGAGTCTGTTTCTGACAGTTTGGTCAGAAACATGCACACTATTAGCCTGCTGGAAGTCACAAGTAGTGAGAAAGACCAAAACAAAACATCAAAACTAGACACTATTCAGTCAGAAGAATAAGGAGAGAGCAATTGTCTGTGGCTATCACCTGCAAAACCCTTTTTTTCCGTTGTTTTGCTGTTGCCTCTCCAGTGCACTTGTCACTTTGATTTGCACCAAAGCAGGTGAAACTGATTAATAATCACTTAGGCTTCCTAACTGGACAGACTGATATCCCCAGTGTTACACTGTGATATTTAAGTGTTCCCTTAATTTTTTTGAGCAGTGCACATTAAAGAAAAAAACATACTAAATAGAATTATTTTCATAGGTGGTCTCAGGCTTTTGGATCCCACTGTACATATTATACCCTGATGATTGCAAATGACACAAAATAACTAAAGTGAAATTATTTGCATTTTACATAATATTTCCTCAAAATTCACGAAAAAAATGGAGAGCTAAAGAAAGGTTTGGAATAAGTTTGATAATTCAATCCTGCTAATCACAATGCAAGAATATATAAACAGCTGCTAAGTTCAGTAATATACATCATTCCATCACCACCCGACTGCTGACAGATTTCATGACTGATTTCGCTACTGAGTAGCTCAGGGGAATCTTTTAGAGTTGAGTCTTAAGCACAAGCCCCTCTATCTTGGACAGCAAGCTACATCTGTTTAATTAAAGTATTAATTTAACTGTCTATTATCTGATACACAATCAACTTTCTTTTTCTTTGGCAAAACAATTAACATTTTAGCTTGCTGTAAATTCTGTGATGTATTTTAGTCTCCCTGCACAATCTCTGCATACATAGACAGGAGAGAATGAGACTCTTCAGTGCAGATGTGATGTCTTTTTCCCATGTCATGCTCTAAACTACAAACATCAATGCAGTGAGATTACCGATTCAGTCTTAAGGCTGTGACACACCAAACTGACAACAAAGAACTGGCAGCGATGAAAGCCGACTGTGTTGTCACCTCGTACCACATGTGTCTTGGAATAAAAGTTGCGTTTAAACACACTGCAAAGACTACAGCCAAGGGCCAACTAGCACGTACACTGTATGAGAGGAAATAACTGTCTATATCAGCAGGTGGCAGTAGTCTGTATTCGTCATTCAAAAAGAGAAAGCGAAACTAGGACTGCAGATATACAAACACTGAACAAAGCAGCATTTGTATACCATTTCGAATAAGAATCATGTTGATCACTTTCTTCATTCCAGACAGCCATGTTGTTATGAAAATACATGCAAATTTATATGCTCAGGAAAGATGTAAAATCAGAAGAGCTTCTTTGTGCATGACTTTATTTGGTCCCTTTTATCACTTTTGTTTTTCTTCTCAGTTTGCTAAGCTGAGCAGCCAGTCAGAGTGATCTCTATCACCGACTGCTAAATGCCAATTCAACCATGCTCATTTGGCCAAAAACCCCATAGGGATCCAACTTGTGCTGACGGTTTGAAAACACTGCAGAAACTGAGCTGACAAACCCTCTATGACAGCTGACTGTCGGCTTGGTATGTCACAGTCTTTATCAGATGCCAGGATGAAGTTTCACTAAATGCCTGTTACCATGAACAACCTTGCAAACTAATGATAGCACAGCCTAACCATTTCCAATGCAGGACAGAGTAGAATTGTTTGTGGGCATGTTGGAATGGGTGTCTGGTCAAGTACAAGGAGACAGGCAGGAAGACATACAGATCAAAGTCAAAAAGAAGTGTGGAAAAGTGTATGGAGTGAAAAGTGCTGGAAATCACACTTAAAGAAATGTAGTTTTTTCATTTTCCGCGGAAACTAGTTTCTTTGAGGGCGTCTAAAAACACAGCAGCCAAAATCACACAAAGGAGAACAGATTGCGCTAGAGTGGTAAAATATTCAGCACATACATTTGATTGCCTCAGTCAAACCCCAATCATATTCCATGCTGGAACTGTTTCTCATATATCTGATATATAAAATCTCCACCACCATTTTTAATGACCTTTTTCCAGGTGATTGTCACTAAAATTTCAGATGTAAAAGAGGCAACTGCTTAAGAACTACTGTACATATGAAGCACTGCTTTTGAATACTGCATACATTACACACATTTGAATATTGCATACATTGCAAACGCTAACTTAATTATACTCATGACTCACAGAGTATGAAATTTAAAAATGCAGCTGTTACAAAATCACACACAAAGTGAAGTCCATTAAACATTCAGCTGTAGAGGTGCTGACACTCTTATAAAGCATCAGCTGCTATTAGTGGCTCAATAAAATAGCTTATCTAAAACCTGGGGGATGTGAAAAAAACTATTATGCATTCTGTGCAGTTTTTAGGGAAATACGTAACTTCACTGGTGCAGACAAACAAATAAATATATGAACAAAAAGCTTACAAAACTTCCATTTTGGGGACCAGAAAACATGCGCTCATTCATCAGTGATTACCGTGCAGCAACAAAGTGTTCAGGGCCAAAATAAAGGGACAATACAGTTTAATGATCCACTTACTGTCCAAAAGGCAAGCTTTCAGTTTCATTTTAAAGACTTTTAGGCAGGGACACAAAACCAGAGAAGATAAATGTTAACAACAGCATGATCTTCAGTAATCACAAACAATTCATCACAACATCACTTCAGTACCACTGGTACAGTCATGTCAAAGTCAACAAAGCTTTGAGGTCTGAGTTAAAATGACTGAACTGGAAAAGCATTTTACAGGAGAAACATATTTTCTAAGCAAATGGAAATGATTCCTGTATACTCGAGTGCTTGTGAACTCACCATCCACATTGTAGACTTTGAGGCCTGCCAGGTGTTTGGCGGCGCGGGACTTGGAAGCTGTTAGCATCGCAGGGTTATGGACAGGGAAGTCTTTGTAGTAGTTCTCTAGGATAACCACTGCTGCCCTCTGGATGCTACCCACGGAAAAGACCAGAAGAGGAAGTCAAGTGAAGTCAAGTCACCTATTTATATAGCGCTTTATACAATACAGATTGTTTCAAAGCAGCTTTACAGGAATAAATAAGACAATAATGATTCAATGATGCAAACAGAGATCAATTCTGCTGTAAAGCAGCTCTAAAAAAAAGAAAAAAAAAAGAAAAATAGTGTCATTGTTCGACTTTAGTAAGTTCAGTGTTGATTCAGATTTATTCAATAACTATGTAATATTAATAGTGGCTCTATATTATTAAAATGATTTTGCATGAAGAATTATATGTTCCTATAGAGGACAACTTCATAGTGCTACCTCGTTTTAATGGAAAATATAGTTAGCCTATAGTTAGTGAACATCTAATCTATGTGCAAAACAACATCTAAATCTCTGATTTAATGACGTCAGTGATTTTTTACCCACAGAGATCCAAGCACTGATACTGTTGTGTTTTTAGGAATAAAAACATGATATTTATGCACATTTTGTTTTGGGGTTGTAGTAGTTCTCACATGGTGTGTAGCAACTCATTATGTAATAACTGCACATAATGTAAAAACTGCAAAAAAAGTATTACATTATTATTGTAATAAAATGTTCATAATGTAATAATTTTCTCAAAACGTAATAAAATCTTGAGCTCATAATGTAATAACAATTATTACATAATGAGAAATTTATTACATTTTAAACTCACCAAAAATATTGTCATATTGTCCTAATTGTAATAGGCTTTTTAAACATAAAAACATTGGTTTAAACTACCTATGAAATGCACCAGATTTAAATATTCATGCAATGAGAAGCTAATGCTTAGTTAATGATGACTACTGTATTTGGATGTCAACAGAATTCACACACTATGTGCTGTGATTGGCCAGTGTTGGGGTCTGTCCATTTACCTGCAGGCTACTATGAAGAAGACACGAACATGCTTGATAACTCATATCATATTTAATGAAAAACATTAGTTCTCACATTAATTGATATATTGTTCTACCCTGTATGCATGCATGAGGTAATGTGGATTTTTGTATATTTCTTTAATAATTCAAGTAGTCTTACATGCACAAAATAATGCTTTTGAATCATGTACCATAAGCATAGCTTTATCCACAATGGATAGTAAAGACCTTGTTTTTTGTGAACAAAGAAAACATCATGATCATGCGTAATACATTATGAATCATGATGATGTGCTCATCTTAGTTAATGTCTTAATTAAGGTGTTGTTCATCCATGAAGTCATGAATAAAAGACTTTGAACTTGTGTTAGTTCTGGATAATTCATGAGATATTAAGACAGGAAGTAATGCATAATTCATGCATTAATTTATGCATGAATTCATGGTAATTCATGTACCCTTACTGTAAAGTGTTACCATAATAATAATAATAATAATAATAATAGCATGAATATTTAAATCTGTTGCATTTCGTAGGTAGTTTAAACAATGTTTTTATATTTAAAAAGCCTATTACAATTAGGACAATATGACAATATTTTTGGGGAGTTTATAATGTAATAAATATCTCATAATGTAATAATTGTTATTACATTATGAGCTCAAGATTTTATTAAGTTTTGAGAAAATGATTACATTATGAACCTTTTATTATAATAATAATGTAATACTTATTACATTATGTGCAGTTTTTACATTATGTGCAGTTATTACACTATGAGTTGCTACACGGTGGAAAACTGCAACGTTGAGCTTTCATGTTGCACAGTTTCACCACTGTTATAACTGAGTACTTAAGGTTTTCCTTTCTAGAGTATTTCATCTGTGATTTCTAGTTTTATTTTGTTTTATTATCTGAGAGTTGTTGTTGAAAGTTTTCTGATTTATATTGATTTATTAATTTATTATTGAGTCTGTTGGATCATATTTTGGGTTCTATCCAGCAACGTTTCGTTGGAAAAAGGATAACAGTTGATTACACTTGAAATAAAATGTTATAAATGTTAAAGGTTTATTTCTAAAATGTTTGGAGTTTGATAAAAAAACAAAAACAAATAAAAATGACTTTATATATTGTATACATGAATAAAAATGGTATACAATATGCTGTATTAAGAACTGTATTCATCCAAAATAAAGTATATCATGTAAACACAGTGGTTATATAGTGTATTTTACTACATTTTTACAGGATTTAAGTTTGTCTGGAAAAAAATGCATGAGATAAAAAAATATGCTAGTATTCATATATATATAAAAAATAGCATAAATCAAACCATTATTATGGGTTAAATGAAAATAACCGATGGATGGGTTTGTTCATATTTGACTTATCTGTGGGGTGCAAAACAATCCAAATTGGGTTACTTTCAAACCCATGGTTTTTAGAGTGCAATATGTGTTTGAGTATTGCTGCTATGGGTCTCTAAGTGTTAAGTATGTCATTCAGAAACATTAGTCAGACAAAACAGACTTTTCAAACTGTAGACGTTACACAAAAGCAATGCTGCTTAACAGGAAATCATGTGTGCTTTGGGTTTATGCCAGAGGGAAACATAGTAATATAGCGTTGTTAATGTCTCCCAGACAGAAGAGAAAATGACACACTTGGCCTCAAATCAGGATAACAGACTCCACCAGCTGCTAAGTGTGAGTGTGTTTGGGTCACTCAACACGGCGACAGTAATACTGGGGCCAGATGACTCAGCCAGAAGCTTGTGTGATTTGTTAAGCCATGCTAACCTGATTGTAGTGAGCTTGTGCTTGATCACGGCATGTGCTTCCTATTTACATGCATGCTACAGATGCTCTTCTGTCCACCCTGAGAATGAACAGACACCTCACCACAAAATAGACACTCAGAAGGAGAGAATATAAAAGAGAGAGGTGGCCTACTTCTTTTCAGAAACAGGTTTTTGTGCCATTGGCACTTGCGAAGAGTTTTAGGATTGCACCTTTTGCAGCTGATCTGGGACTAGGGTTGCAATGTTTTCAGGATGTCAGTATGAATATAAACAAGCCATTGGGTGTGTAATTATGAAAACATGACAGCATCCATGCCAGATGCCTAACAAGAGACACAGATACCTGAGCTCCAGCTCTTATAACGGTGACAAAGTAGAGCAGAACAGAAACACAAGGAAGAGCTTCAATTTAATAACATTAGAGGGAAAAAGAAAGGATGTGTAAATCTGAAAGGATCTGTCTGATTGGTGTATTTGGCAGTGATATATTGGAGTTGGAAATTATTAGCTATCATATTTGCAGACAAGAAAAAGGAGGGGGAAAACAGGATGAGAATATGAAAACTGAAAATGCAAAGCAAAAATAAATGTTTAAACAATCAATCAAAAATGAAATGTACCACTGAATCCACGTCCATATGGTTTCAGAATATTATAAACTATAATTATTCATTAAGTTGTAGGGGGGAATTTTTGAAAAGAATTGCGGGAATTGTGCCACTGGTCTTTTCTCAATTTTTAGAAGACTTATCTAATACTGTAAAACATAACGTCTATCCTGTTGTGTCAATATACTGGACATAAAAAAATGTTTATTTTTTGTAAAAAAGATTTTATACATCTGTTAAATATCTTCCTAAATGTTAATTCTACTGGCATGTTGTTCTTTCCTAACTAGTAATGGGCTTCATTAGCTTATAACGTACACCCTGTTACAAACTGCATTATCCACCTTATTCTTCACATAAAAATGGGCACGGCCATTTGTAAAATGTATGGGTCTTGCTTCCGGTCTCATCTGTGTCCAGCTATTTTTAGCTGTACAAAACCGCTCGTTTTGCTGCTTGATATTGCAAATTGGTGTGTCTTACCATATTATTTTAGTGTATCATCTTAATTATGAACACACTGGTTTGTAATGCAAAAAGTTTTACCATTTACTGCATGTTGTTATTCTTCTTGTTATTTCCCTATAGCGGCTAATGAACCGGAAGTCTCGCCCATAGGCTTACTTCCGCGTTTCAGAATAAGGTGGATAAAAATGTCATGTAACAGGGTAGGCAAATTTCCAAGAATGTGAAATATTTGGTCAGGATTATTAGGTCATACTAGCCTGAGCTTGATGACATCATGTATACAATACTCCAAACACTCACACAGCAGCGAGCTCTCTATGGTCATCGTCTCTTTCATGGGCTTTCTCAAAACAGTCCTCATGTCTGATTTTACAAAGTAAACAAAATTACAAAAGAGAGAAAAAAAAGAATAAATATATTCTAAAACCCGAATCATTTTAGATGAGTATTAAAAAGGAATTAACTACAGAAATCTAGCAGCTTGCTGACGATGTTCTAACCTGAGTTGACCCAAGTTATAGTGCTGTGTTGCTCCATCCGTGGAACGTGTGACACAGAGAGAGAAAAATGGCTGTAACTGTCTGAGCTCCAGCAGCACGATGGCCAGGTAGTGGATAAAGAGCAGAGCGTCCACTAGCGAAACCGCATACTGCACAATCCCTTGGTAGTCCTCATCCTGGAACAGATAGAGAGACTGTCAGTGCCTGTTACATATAATAGGGTAATATGAGAATTACTTGGTACATAACATTAGTGTAAATGTTTCTCTGTGATATGTTAACATGTTGATATTTTAAAGTTATAAAGAAGAGGAGACTGGGACTAGTATTCACACAGAAATGGTATTAGAGATTGGAAAGAATGGGCCATGCTAGTTAGCTTAACTAATATTTTTATTATTATTATTAGTTCATAATTAGTTAACGCCTTAATTCATCACATACTAATGATTATTAAAGTATTAATTTAGGCATTAGTACATGATTATTCATGTACCCTTATTGTAAAGTGTTACCTTTTTTAGTGTTGGTGCAGTTAAGCCCAAAGTACACTTCAGTTTGTACATGTAAAAGCAGCTACACTACTTGCCTTTGTTTAGTCAGCCACATATTTCAACTGTAGGTGATTTTATTATTATTTAAACCTCCTCATCTTCTCAAATGTAAAGTTCATTTAATGAAACTTTAAATCAAAGTTTAAAGTAATGGAGCAACAGGATTAAGGATAATATATAAAACCAGGTTAAAAATGATTGTTTAAATGTAAGTCTGCCTTATTTTAAACAAACTTAAATTTGGTGCAACATAATTTTTAGTTTTAAGCTTAATCCTCATTACTGCAACCCACCCTTAGTCACAAATATGACTCTAGTTTTATGAAGTTAGTGTTAGGTTTAGTCTGTATTTAGTGTGGGCTACACTAATAACTGGCATTTTTCAGACTTTTACAAACTTCACATTTCAATGTACACTTCAGTTTTAAACTGAACGGTTTACCCCAAAATGAAAATTCTGTCATCATTTCTTCATAAAGGTTTGAATGACAGGAGGATGAGTAAATGATTATAGAATTTCTATTTTTGGAAGTAGTAGGGCTGCCTTTGACTAAAGATTTTTCTGGTCGACTAGTAGGCGTTCATTTTAAGCATTAGTCGACTATTAGTCGCACGTTTATTAATAAACCATACAAATCATAATAATGAGCCTTTAATTGCCTACATAGCCTAATAAGCGCTCAAGCGCACGCAAAAAAAAAACTTGCCACAGTGCACCGGCAGATATAATAATTATGAATGTGTCAGGGAAAAACAGCAAGGAGACTGCATTAACAATTTAATAATTTATTGATAAACTAGTGCTTTCTTTGTTTTCGACTTAAGAGATGAAGTCGGCGACACTGACTCTCCATCTCCACAGTAGTGATGTGCCTGTATGCATGTTTCATACGGATTACATAATCTGAGAATATTTGTTTTCCATTTGAATTGGTTTATTTAAAAGTAGAGATTTTGCTCTCTAATAGATACATTTTTCATGTCTGTAAGGCAAGTATACACAGAGTTTCATGCTCAAGTTCACAGAGACCGAGACGGCAGAAAGCGTATCCCGTTTGCTTTCATTATTTTACAAAAGCACAACATTTCGTTGTTATTCTGAGTGCGCACAAATAAACGTAGTGTCTTTACATATTCGAAAAATGTATTACTTTTATCTGTAAAATGACAAGAGTATGTTAAGAGCAAGTGACCGCACTGGCGCCTCCATCTGTCACGCAGTGTGTGCGATACTGTTCAGTTTCCACACTCTTCACAGACACTTCAATAGCGCACATTTTTCTAGGTTTACACTGAGCAGCCATGTAAAGTTGCTGCTACATACATCTTTCAGATGAAAAGTCATATTTGAGGTTGATGAATGATAGGTGAGCATTTGGATGTTGTGCCCGATGTACAATATTACCACATAGACGAGCCGATAACGATCTGTTCGCCACGGACTGCATGACTTCACCACTTACTGTGGAATTGTTTTTTCTGTGACTAAGCGACTAATAAAATTTTGGTCGACCAAGCCTCTTCTCGCCAACTAAAGGTTAGTCAACTATAAGGGGACAGACCTAGCAAGTAGGCACAATTTTAGCCTCACCTGTGAGTCCAGGATGCGTACTCCATAAAACAACCAATAGGAAAGCACAAATAGTAGCACCAATGTGGCTAGTAAGGCTCGAAAGACGAAGATTCTTGGCAAACCAGCCCTGGGTGGCCTGAAGAATAGAGCCCACACTGCCAACAACAAAATCAGCAGTTTAAATGCCACAGATATAAAGAGACCTTCACAGGCCGTTCCACAGGCTCTCAGTTTATCAGGCCAGAGGAGGTGAGGCAGGATAAGGAAGGCAAGTGGAGTCAGAAGAACCACGAGTCCCAGGATGACAGACAGAGCCACATTTAGATAACGTTTGTAGTCCAGGCCCACGCTGTCGTCGAGGTCTTTGCTAATGCGAACAATGTCCTCCTGAGATAGAGAGTGTTCTGAGGTGCCAGTGACAGCTGTTGTTGTCTCACCCCAGTTATCATCCTGGAAAGAAAGAGGGATGAGGGGATGGGGAAATAGAAAGAGATTAGACTCTAGTCTAGTGCATAGTTCAGCATCATTGGTGCATGTGGAGGGGTAACCAATAGGACATGACAAATAAGAGCAAGAGAGATTAATATAACATGAATCTTCCTTCAACTACTGGCACTTCTGGTCTTGTGGACTTCAGGTACATTTGTCCAAAATACCATTTCCACACTTGCATCCCATGGAAACGATGGCCATGGAATTTTTGGAACAAAAAGCACCCGCTTCTGCCTTGCCAAGGCTAATATCCCACTTGCATATTTTGCAAGCGAAATATATTTAAAAAAACAAAAACAAAAAACAAAGTTGTTTTTTTTTGAAAATTACAAAAAAATAAAAAATAAAAAAATAAAATAAGAAATTGACTGAAAGACGTTTTCTGATTTTGGAAGAAAGATATAATAAAGAAAAATTAATGAAGAAAACATTGTAAAAAGCTGAACAAAAACATTGTAAACACATTGCAAGTTAATAAAAATCTATCTCTGGACCATAAAAAGAATCCTAAGTTGAAGAGACTCTGATGTATTGATTTAGTTGTTCTTGCAGTAATCCTTAATCATCACATAGTCTGTTTTAGTCAGTTTTAACCTGTACAGGAAGCCAAACGCTCAAGCACTATGAGCACTGCAATATAGAGCTGAGGAGCATATCCTGTACAACGCCATAACTCACTGCTTAAACCACTGTGATGATGCACTGCCGGACAAATTAACTATCTAGTCAAGACTGTTTCCCGAAATCATAGTAACATAGACACAATATTTAAACCCACTGAACTGGTTCCACCAATAATAAAGCACACATGTAACATAAGCAGAGATACTGTGATCTTCACAATTACCAGAAACTTCCAATCAAGTGTGTTGGAGCTAAATTCTGCAGGAAGGTGGCCTTCCAGTAGAAGGACTGGACACCCCTGTCTTTGAGTTGTGTGTGTATCTGACAATAATTTACTCAAGTGAAATGGTGAAATGCTGGTGAATTGACTCTCAGAGCAGCTCTGGAGATGAAGTTCATGTGTTCATGCCCTCATATAGTGAGATGACAGACGAGCGTCACACATGCCTGACACTGAGACACACACAACATGCTTCAGATTTACGCAGCAGTCTTTTTGTGCTTCAGGATTCACAGACACTAGTTTATATTGGGATTGAATTTGATTACTTGTTCTTTTAATTTATTAATGCAAAAATCTGCTGCATTCTTTGACAAATTTAAAAGATTTAATCAAATGAAAAAAGAAGGATAAAAGCACTATAATCAAATACATTGACATAAATGTAACAGAATCTTGTTCTAGCTTAGCTACTGGATCATAGCTTTGTTTACTTTTCCTCCTGGCTGAGTATAATATAAACAGCCTACATTTATGAGATCACATCAGCACACACTGATCCCAGAAAGAGTCACTGAAGCATTCAGCGCCTCAGGCTAAAGTGATAACGGTGTGGTGTATACAGGAGTGCAAGGGAAACTAAGAAGGGTTGTCTGTGTATTCAAATATGCTCAGACTGAGAGATCTGAAAGTAGCGTGTTGGTTTAATTAGTCTGAGGAGAGCTGTGTAATTCAGAATTAATTATATAAAAATTCATTATCTGCGACTCTATATAGGACAAGCGGTTTGGAGAATGGATGGATGTTATGGAAAATTCATTACTGTCAGGTAAGGCAGCAGACACAGATGACTGTGTACCAATTACAAGGACTTTTTTGAAGGTTTTGTAGAATGCATAGGTGAGTAACAGAACAACAGAGTAAAATACAGTAAAAACAAAACAATAAATAAGTCAACACCCTACTGAAAAGCTAATCAATTTAGCTTAATTATCTTTATATAATCATTTAATGAATTAACTGTTTATCTATTATCTATCTTATCTATTTTAAACACAAAAGATGTGTTTTTAACAGTTTCTTAAAAGTGCCTAATGTGGGAGCATTTCTAACAATACAAGGAAGTGCATGCCATAGCCTGATGTAAATTTGATGAGCTGCTGTAAATGTAGCTATCATCAGCATAAAAGCGATACCCTAAATCATATTTCTTAATAATTTGCCCTAGAGGAAGCATATAAATACTAAAAAGCACAAGGCAGATCCCTGAAGAACACTATGGCAGATCTGTTTTCCAGGACAACAAACTGGGAAGCGCTGTGGATGGAATCTTTTGACGAGAGACGCAGGGATTCATTTGGTGCATCGCTCACAGTGCATGGGTATTTCTTTGTGGCTAGCCGCTGAGTGTACATTGGTTATATACTCATTATTGAGATGCATGGTGGGATTGAATGAGTGCACTTGATAATGTCTACTAATATTACCATATAATATTAAGTCGAGTTAATGTATAAAGCAGGATTCCATAAAGGGATGAAGTGATATGGAAAGAGAAGATATGGGGAGGGAGAAAGAGTGCTGGGCTTGAGACATCTGAGATAAAATGTATATTCACATAACATCCATAACTAGAGTACTGTAACACAAACACAGGCATTAAATGACTGGATCCCTTGGAGAGGAAACTATATAGTGCGTCTGGGGTTGAGAGACACATTAACATGATTTCCACAAGACCTGCAGAGTATCCTGACTAGACCACTGGGAGCATATGGACTGAGAACATTACAGCTTTGTAGACCAATATTTTAGTTTTGGCCTGCAGGCCAAGATTTTCAAACACCCTTTTTCACAGTCTGTTTTACTTCAGTATCAATGTTGACTTTTAAGGAGAGAATGCTGGTGAGTTATAAAACTATATCTACATTTGCAAGTCTGATTTTGTCAGTATGGATTGCTGAATTTATAGAAGTGTTTTGGTGGGTGATGGCTCGTAGAAGATGGGGTTCTTCTTAATGTTAAGGGCCAGGACAAGTTGCTTTTATACTTTTCCTAAGGCATTAAGAATACATTGCAGGTTCTCCTCTTGGAGGAACACTAAGGGACTGCTTCTACACATGATTTTACCTTCCTGGGGCAAATTTTCACTTATGATGTGCAGGATTGTACCAATAAAAACAAAAGAACAGAGCAGGGGCACTGACTCAGCCTTGTTTGACTCTGGTAGAAATTAATGCTCAGTTTCACCAACAAACTGTGATCAAACTTACAACGGTCCTATTAGATCTAAAACCGTGCACTCACAGGTCATTATTCAGTCATTCATTAACGTGTCACTTCAGGGTCATATTGATTGGGACATGAACGAAAACGGAGATATTTGAGTAAACGAGTTGTTTACTTCGTAATTAGTCTGTCCATGTCCACCAGTTTAAACCCATTCAGGTTGATTTGTGGATCGGCTGCAAATATTAGAGGTAGTCATTAACACACTAGCAGGTTAATCAGCCAACATGAAATTAACACACATTAAGCTAAATTTTTAACTATATTGTATCTGGTTGTTAGCCCCTCACATTCACACCACAATACTGGACCTCTGATGGTGCATATATACAGTATCTCACAAAAATGGGTACACCCCTCACATTTCGGCATCTATTTTAGTATATCTTCTCAAGGGACAAAACTATAGAAATGAAACTTTAATGTCCTCTGAAAATAACTCAACATACAGCCATTATTGTCAAAAAAGCTGGCAACAAAAGTGAGCACACCCTAAATGATAACAGATACGTCATTTAACTATGCAAAGCCACATGTCCTATTCATCATGTTCACGTTTTTGTCTGCTTGACAGGACCACACAAATTTGTGTATCTTATATTAGAGCAGTTAAAATTTGGTGCTTTGAGTACAATTCTCTCATAATGACC